>PITA01006435.1:0-100014 GCA_004023965.1 Spilogale gracilis | reverse complement strand
AAAAAAAAAAAAAAAAAAAAAAAGATTTTATTTATTTGACAGAGAGAAACACAGCCAGAGAGGGAACACAAGCAGGGGGAGTGAAAGAGGGAGAAGCAGGCTTCCCGCCGAGCAGGGAGCCCAATGTGGGACTCGATCCAGGGTCTCCGGGATCATGACCTGAGCCGAAGGCAGTCGCCCAACCAACTGAGCCACCCAGGCGCCCCTGTGCTCTTTTTCTGAAACTAAATTCTCTGTGATCTTTTGAGCTCATAAATAAATCAGATACCTGCTAGGCAAATGAGTCGCATACAAAGGAGGCCTTCTACTTCTCTGACATCATCAGGAGTGCTCTGCTGTGCAAGGCACTGGTTTCCTGAAAACTTCCCAGTGCAGTCCTTAGAACTCAAAGATGTGTGCTGATTGGAACTCAGGGATCTGTTTTATCTTACATTAAAACATGCCAGCACTGACTTCAAATACATGTGTTATGAAGTAACATTTGTATTAGTCAAAGCTGAGAAATTTAATTAAGAATAATGTCGCTTGTTTTTTTCCCCATGGAAGTATTTACAGGACTGAGCGATTTGATGACTAATGAACATATTTAAAGGGCATCTGGTACAGATCAAGGAAACCAAAAAATAAAGTAAAACTTGTTCCTGTTGAGAAGTTGTTATTCCAGTAGAATCGTATGCTGAATGGTACCCCTGAGATTTTTTTAACATAAATATTCTATAGTTTACCCAGCCAATTTTGACTTGCAGGGGAAAAATACTCAAATTGGCTGCATATTAAAATAATCCCAAACAAATCCACGTGCAGAAAATGCCACTCAATTTGGTGTGCCGTGGTAACCAAGAGAACCTTAAAAAGAAGAGAAGACAAAGGAAAGAGAAAAGAGGAGGGGAGGAGAGGAGAGGAGAGGGAAGGGGGGAGGGGAGGGGATGAGAGAGGAAAGGAGAGGAGAGGAAAAGAGAAGAAAAGGAACTTTGTATGTCAAGTTGTGGCAAATTCTATGCTGTATATAGGGTGAAGTGTATCTTATACACAGAGGAAGGATGTATCTCTGGGGTCACAATACAGATAATTTTAGGGTACAGCTAGTAATGATAATGAGTAAAGCTGGCCAGGTGTGAAAAACAAAACAAAGCCAAATAAAGACCTCAGATGAATACAGAGACAACTGTACCTGGGAGCTGGGTGGCAGTTAAAACAACTACTCTTATTCACAGGATCTGGGAGTAATAGGATAGGGAGCAGTGGGGAACATGGCAATCTTCAGATTGCTGGCCCTGTCTTAAAAGGAAGGCACTACTTGGCTCAGTTAATTGTTGCCATATGGAAATGTGGGTCCAATGATGCCAGATTTTATAATTCTTCAAAAGACACTTTTTTTTTTGGTGAAATCTTTTCATTTTGAAATGTTTTCTCAGAATTCAGATTCAGTTGGGAAAAATTCATGCAAGCCAAGCAAAACCTACTTTTGGGCCAGATTTGGACTGTAGTCATAAATCTTCAATTTTTTTTTTTCTGAATTAGCTAAATGAGTAATGTTAGTAGACTTGCAGAAGAAGTATGAAGTATGAATGCTTCCTAACATGGGAATGAAAAAAAAGACTAGGTTACATTGATAACTGAGTAGTTAAGGGCTTCAAGTGTGGCATCAGATTTTCTGTATTCAATCCCACCTATGTACCCTGGACAAATCACCAATTCTCTTTATGTCTAGTTCCCACTTAGTAAGATGGGAATGACAATAGTATGGACTTCAGTTGCTTCAGGTGAGGATTCAGTTGAGCTTATTAGCACAGTGCCTGTCATGTACTAGTTGCTCAGTAAACATGGGCTGTTATTTTATAATAAAGTGATCTTCACAGGATTTGGCCTTTTTGTACTTGAAGGAAACATCCCCTGTGAATAGAGAGAGTCTTTTTTATGTTGAAAGATAGGAGATGAGGGGTGCCTGGGTGGCTCAGTCATTAAATGTCTTGCCTTCAGCTCAGTCATGATCCTGGAGTCCCTGGATGAATCCCACATCAGGCTCCCTGCTCGGCGGGAAGCCTGCTTCTCCCTCTCTTACTCCCCCTGCTTGTGTTCCCCCTCTCTCTCTGTGTTTCTCTCTGTCAAATACATAAATATAATCTTTAAAAAAAAGACAAAAAGGAAAAGGAAAAATAGGAGCTGAGAGGGTATATTCTGGAATGTACAAGCCAGGATTTGAATCCTTTCTCTACGGCTGAGTAACCAGAGCAAGTTCATTATTTTTTTAGGCTTAGAGTCTTCATCTGTTAAATGGGAACAATAGCCTGTACTTCAAAGTAATAAGAATTCAGCAAGAAAATATGTATAAAATCAATACCTGGCATATAAGTCGATAAATGTTACTTGCTTTTTTGATTGTTATTTTCCCTATTACTTAGAAGTTCCATATCTATAAGTCCTTTATTGGTGATTTATATCTCATTTGTATTTTTTCTTCTGATTTTATTTATTTATTTGACAGAGAGAAACACAGCTAGAGAGGGAACAGAAGCAGGGGGAGTGAGAGAGGGAAAAGCAGGCTTCTCGCCAAGCAGAGACCCTGAAGTGGGGCTTGATCCCAGGACTCCTGAGATCACAACCTGAGCTTAAGGCAGAAGCTTAACTACTAAGCCACCCAGGCGCCCCATATCTCATTTGTATTTGAGGGGAATTGCATGACATTTGATTTACAGATTAAGTTTCATCTTAATGAACCATATTACAACAGTGGTTCTCAACCAAGGTGATTTTACCTTGCAGACATTTGGCAGTGTCTGAGACATTTTTGTCGTCCCAAATGAAAGGAGTGCAACTTGAATCTAGTGGGTCAAGCCTAGAGATGCTGCTAAATATCCTATAATGCACAGGCCAGCGCCCTACAACGACGAAGTATTGGGTCCAAAGTGTTGTTAGTATTGAGTTGGAGAAACCCTGCATTACAGCTATAAAACCACCATAAAATGTCATTCATAAAGTTCTTGCCAAGAAAAGAGAGTTATTTGCTTTTCAAGACATCACTTAGCTCAGATAGAAATTAACAGGTACATTGAAATATATAAATTCACATCCAGTCAAATATTTTAAAATGCATATCTACATCTGTATCTGCATCTGTATTTTTCTGGTTATATAAAGAAATATAAGTGTAATCAACAGAAAGTAAAAATTTGCCTCCCCCCCATCCCTATAGAAAACCATTGGAAATACAATTGAGTTCTATTTCTTCCGATTTATAAATACATGTGTGTACTGTTCTATAATTTTGATTTCTTTTCTCTCTCTGAACAATTCAGTCCTAAATCTGTTATATGGAGAAGAACAAGGTAGGCATTCAGGGAGGGCAACCTGGTGGAGGGTATGGAACACATCTTGGGTAAGGAGAACATCAGTGTGGTGGGTTGGTGGCCTGGCATGGGATGTCATAGCCCAAATGGGGTAAAGAGGGCATCCATGTGTGTGGGAAGCCCACTGTAGGATGTCAGCAAAGGCCAAGGGGAATGAAGAGCACGAAGAGAAAGGCCTGGTATAGGGTTTTGAACCCAGATGGGATAAAGGGCAAAAAAGCAAGAAACTGCTCAAGGGATAATGGAGTATGTCAGAAGGACACAAAAGCTAGCTTAAAGGGGCCACAACTGAGACAGTTGGAGCATCAAAATAAATAGTATAAATAAATAGAGTTAGTGTCAGATTAAAACCCATTGATTAAAATAGGAAACACTGAGTTCATTATGTTGTAATAACTGAAAGTGAAAGTTTACTAAGAATTAGAATATTTACAAAATCCAAAATAACTTTTCCACCTAAAAAGTTAATTACAAAGACAAAAAAGATATCTTTACAGTGGAAAAGCCCAGAAGACACCACCTTAATCAAATGATTAAAGTTAACATCATCAGTAATGAGGCACATCAAAATTGCATGCCCTCTCATGAGATGCTACTGCAGCCAGCTTCCAAGAAGATGATCTTTGCCTCCTGGTATTTGTGCACTTGGATAGTCGTTGTCCATACTATTGGGGCTGGCCTGTATAACTTTAGCCTATTACAGAAATCATGGCACGTGACTTTGGATGCTAGATGCTAAAAGACCTTGCTCACTCTTTGGGAAGACAGCTGCCAGATTGTAAGGGCCTTCAAGCAGCCCTTACAGAGAGGCCCACATAGTGAGGGGACGTTGTTTCTGCCGAAAGCCAGCACTGGCCTGCCAGCCATGTGAGGAAGGCATTTTGCAAGCAGATCCTTCACACCCAGTCAAGCCTTCAGATGACTACAGCCCTTGCCAGCATCTTGATTGCAATGCCATGAGAAAAATCACCCAGCTAACCTGCCTCTTGTCCTTATGCACAGAAACTATTTGAGGTAATACTTGTTGCTTTCAACTACTAAGTTTTGGGATGATTTGCTATGTGGCAATGGACAACTAATACAGAAAATTGAGAAGAATACCACATCACTTCCGTGATATTCCTGCCAGAGATGCCCAACCTGAATCTAGTCCTTGTGAAACAGAAAACAAATACAAATTGAAAGGCGTTCTGAAAAATAACTGGCCTGTAGTCTTAATAGAGTCAAGGTCATAAAAGGTAAAGACAGACTGAGAACCTTCTTGGAATGAGGAGACTAGACACACGACAATTTTACATATAACACTTGATTCTGAACTGGATTCATTTGCTATAAGGGATATTGTTGGGATAGTTGGCAAAGTTTGGAAACTGAGGATTGGATGGTAGTAATATGTTAGTGTGAATATGTTTATTTTGATGGCTGTTTTGTGATCATGTAGTGAAATGTACTTTAGGAAATGCATACAGAATTATTCAGGGGTGATGGGCACCATGTCAACAGTTTACTCTCAAATGGTTAAAGAAAAAATTCTTTGTAACTGTACTTGCAACATTTCTATAACTTTGAGATTGTTTAAACATTTCTTATGCAAAAAGACAACAATGTCATAGATTATGACCTTGCCTATAAAAATAGCCCCATCTTGTCCTTTTTTAAAAGCATGCATACGTATTTAAGTTTTTATATCCCCCCAAAAATGTTTTTGCCTATCTCCCATTGATGAGCATTTAAATTGACTCTGGTTCTTTGCTATTATACACAAACAGTTCTTTGTTATTGTATACAATGTCAGTAAATAACATTTTAAATATGTTTATACCTTTGTTCAATTTTTGCCTAAGAATAAATCCCTAGAGTTGAATTGCTATGTGAATGGATATACATCCTTTCATCAGTTTAATCATAAGTCACTGTAGCCAACCATACAAAATCTCCTTAAGAGAAAATGAAATTTATATTTTGGGAATTATTTTCATTGGTTTTCTCCACCTTTAGAAAGTAATCTCTGTAAGACTGAGAATTTTATCTGTCTTGATTATCACCACCCCCAGCATTAATATACTCTTAGGCACTCAATAAATACTTGTTGCAAGAACAGTAATAGTGAACATCTATTATGTGTCTGGCAATATTCTAAAGATATGCACTCAGGTACTTCTTGAAACATCCCTGTGAGATAGGTAGTAGGATTATACATTTTACTTTTGAGGAAATTGAGGCAAGGGAGGCGAGGTACTTGCCCAGATTCCCAAGGCTATTCAGTGATGGAGCCAGGAGTCCGGGCAGTTTTGCTCTGGTTTACAAGCTCCCAGCCTCTATCCTATTTTGGTTCTCTCTTGTTGAATAAGTGAATGAATGAATGGCCAATATATTTATTAGACTGTTTGATCAATTACAAATTTCAGCTACCTTTTTTTTTTTTCCTCACCAAAGGAAAATTGAAAGGAATAGAATGCTTACTTTGTAAAAGCTAAGTTAGTTTTATGGTCCTCTGTACTAGGCTGTACTTACTACATAATGTTACTGTTCCTGAAATTAATATCTGTACCAGTATAAACTATACATCATTCTTGCTAAGAATTTATGAATGTGGAAACAGAGTATTTGCTTTGTATTACAAATAAAATAGTAAATCTGTGTCTGCCTCGCACTTGAGCTCTGCCTAGCACTTGGGTTCCTCTGCCCCTGCCCTTCTCTGAACTTGTAATATACCCTGTCTCCCACAGTGGAGACCCAACCCTCCAAGCTCCCACTTCTACTGAAAACTGCTTTACTTTTCTCCTTTTCTTACTCTCCTCTTGAAGGTTAAGGTGATCTTTTCTTCCTCAAAATTACCTGAATCCTTTTTATAGTACTATAGTATAGTATAGGAATACTATATTTTGAACATACCTTATATTAATTGTGTTAAGTACTCATCTCCCATAATAGATTGTATTCTTTTTCAATTTTATTCATTTTATAAAACCCAACAATAGTTTGAACAGAACATGAAGTTACAAATTAGTTTTTTGGATGAGGGAATGGATTATCTCAAGGAAATATATTTTGAATCTTTAAAAATCTTGAAAAAAGACTACTAAGATTTGAATATTGTATATTCTACAATTATCAAGAATTATAAAATAAGGGTGCCTGGGTGACTCAGTGAGTTAAGCCTCTGCTTTTGGCTCAGGTCATGATCTCAGGGTCTTGGGATCTAGGCCCACATCCGGCTCTCTGTTCGGCAGGGAGCCTGCTTCCTCCTCTCTCTCTGCCTGCTTCTCTGCCTACTTGTGATTTCTCTCTCTGTCAAATAAATAAATAAAATCTTTATGGGGCGCCTGGGTGGCTCAGTTGGTTAAGCGACTGCCTTCCGGCTCAGGTCATGATCCCGGAGACCCAGGATCAAGCCCCACATTGGGCTCCCTGCTCGGTGGGAAGCCTGCTTCTCCCTCTCTCACTCCCCCTGATTGTGTTCCCTCTCTGGCTGTGTTTCTCTCTGTCAAATAAATAAATAAAATCTTTAAAAATAAATAAATAAATAAATAAATAAATAAATAAATAAATAAGATTTTAAAAAAGAATTATAAAATAAAATGGTTAGTCACTATTTTTTTTAATATGGTGATTTGTATTTTGTCTTTAGTTTACAAGGCATGAAGAACCAAGAAGCAAAATCAGCTTTCCTTTCTATAGGATCTTTTGTTCAGCTCATGGTTATAAGTATCAGCTATGCTTCTAACCCACTACTTCAGTTCCCTTTCTTTTAGTGGCTGTTTTAGGGACATCAAAGATAATAAAATCAATCAGAGATAAGTGGAGTATTTTTTCAAAGGCAAGTGCTTAAGGATGTATTCCTGTTAGAGAATTTTAATACCAAATTTATTTCAAGTGTTTGTATAATACCCTATCTCCCTGCCAACTAGAAGGACTGTCCTTGAATCCTGTTCTGCATGAAATAATAAAATACAATCCTTTCTTCACATATATTTAAAAAAAGTAAGAACTTCAGGGTATGTGACATACTGTCACTGGACAAGATTATATTTTGTTGCAAAGGCAATAGTATAGCCTTGAGGCCAATTGTTTTTCTTCCTCCTGAAGGACTTCTTTCCTTTACCCCAGGATTCAGACAAAGCTGAAGGTTTTTGTTGTTTTTGGAAACTCAAACAGCAAGCCAAACAGAAAGTTCAAACAAGTATCATCAGACTTTTAAAAATGCCATCGCTTATGTAAATTAATTGTGGTCTTTGGATGCTAGTGAACCTTAAGAACCCTTAGATTGGTTGGCTATTCAATCATGCTTTTTTTGTATTTGGTGTAAGGCATGTTTCTTCTAGAAAGCATTGACCATGAAGTTTTCTGATTTAACTTAAGGTTACTTCATACTTTTTTTGTTGTTGTTTTCTTTTAATTTAATTTTTGTTTCCATCTTTGTTTGTTTTTTTGTTTTTGTTGTTGCTGTTTTTGGTCGTTGTTGTTGTTGTTTAGATTAGCTTCAATATCTTGTGAATTCCAAAGGATAATTTAGAGGCTAATATATTATTGTGATGCACTTCCATGTGATCTTGCTGATTTTTGGTTTTTACTTTTATTCAGCAGGCTAGTGGATTTATTTGAGTTTCCCCAAACCATGCTTATAATTAGTGATTAAAGTAAAACTTTAAGACATATTTGTCTTTGGAATTATTTCTTTTTGTGAATGATACATCTTAAAATAGTATCTTCTAACTAAAAGTTACAAACTTGATACATAGTCTGAAGTATGTTCAGAAAAATAGTAAAGTCAAAACAAGCATATTTCAAAATGCTTAGCCTAGTTGAGTCTTATTTCTAAAATCCCGAGTTCTGCATGGCTTCTCATATACATTAGCATTAAGTTCTTGATCATACTCTTTATAGATAGAATTTATTTGAGGGGCAGCTGAGATTCTCCCTACTGTTCCTAATTACATTGCATTGTAAATCTCCAAACTTTATTCAGGAATGAATATCTTTTGGAAGGCATGCCTTATAAATAAGAAATTATGACTTTGGGTATTCTATAGGGGATTTTTAAATAGGCATTTATATTTCATATACCATATTAGCTGTAGATTTTCTTTTGCTTCAAAATTATCCTGGCAACTTCAGAGATTACTTCTTTGGTGATCATTCCTGACAAGGGGGTATCTTTCTCCTTAAATCTGTAGCACTGTTGATGCACATATATAAACATGCCTTTGTTCTCAAAGACCTTTTCTATTTGATTACTGTTGTATCCAAGTGCTTTGTCTCTGTCTCTCTTAGTTTTTTTTTTTTTTTCTTTTCTCCCTCCCTTTCATGGTACCTTTGTCATTTGTGTGAATAACTTTGTTTACATTCAACGGGGCATTAAGTCCCTTTTTGATGACCAAAGGGAGTGATACAGGAAGTAAGTAGAAGAAAACCAAAGAGTGGGATGGTTGAAAGGGAGAAGGAGGGAAAAATCAGGAAAGGAAAAGGAGAGAGTGTGATGGAGGAAGAAAGACGAAGGCAGAACCTGGGCTTGGAGGGTCTGAGATCCTGGGGGCTGGTCATGGGGGAGGGAGACCAACAGACCAGCATTTTCCCCGGGCTTGGGCTCAAGCTTGTGAAAACTAATGTATTAAAGAATCTCAGCTGGGATTTGCTGAGGACAAATGCTGTAATGTGTTAGTCATCCATTATCTGCTTCTATTTTTGCAGGTTCTGAATGATGACTGACGCGGGTTTGTGTGATAGCCCTCACAGTCCCTGTCATTCCTGAGTGATAAGGACCTCGCGCGCCTAGCCCCAGCAGCAGGGCAGAAAGGAGCTCTGCAGGGTGGAAAGCTTCCGCTCGCGGACTGGACAAAAGTACCGCCTTCGCACGGGTTTCTGCCTGCGGCTGGTGATCCAGACACCTCGCCTCGTCCAGCTCGCTGCTCTCCCAGGCAGATGGTGTGTGGCCGCCGCAGGACGCCCGCCGCGCCCGGGCCATGAAGTAGCGGCTGCTGGCGGCGCCGCTGCCCGACCGCCGGCTCCAGCCCAGCTCTGCGCTGCCGGGTCCTCGCCCAGAGGGGCCGGAGCGCCGAGGACATGGCTGGCGTTCGGAGCCTGCTAGTTCTCCTCCTTGTTTTTCCAAGCAGCTGTTTGGGTTTCACACGCCCACTTTCTGTCTTTAAGAGGTGGGTGTTTGTTTTTTAAAGCAGACAGAATGTTGTTTGAATGCCTCCTGTGCATGCTGTTGAAAATGTAATCACTTTTACGAACCAGAGTTGTAGAAATATGCAAGGTTGATTTACTTTGCGGAAACGCCTCGGGATTTTAGCACAGTTAACTTGTTGTGAAGTCCTCCTTACAGAAAAAGCCCACTGTGTTTTAGCCAAGCTGCACTGGCTTTCAAAACTCCAATTAGAACTTGTCGTTTCCAGTACTAATCACTCCTTCTTTGGGAGATATATAGTAAAGTCGTTTAGACTTGAATGCCTTATTGTTTAAAATAGCTCAAAGAATAAAATACCAAGATAGGTAGGTGTTGGGGAGAAGCAGATCATGGAGTGTAATAGCGCAGGAGAAAACGCGGAGCTGTATACACACTCCTCATAATTACCATATTAAATATTCATGCACTTGTACATTTGTAATTCATGTAGGAGTCTTTTCCACACACACCTCCCCCGCCCCCCATATAGCTCTGTCTACCAGCAATTTTATTGCTGTTGTTTTGTTTCGGGCTAATGATATAGTCAACAAAAATTTTACTGGGTTATGGTTAATGTTTATGCCGTTAAAAAACTGAAATCCAATATTAATTTCTAATTTATTAATGTATTTTCACGAAATAGAAAAAGTATGTATTTTGGCAAGCTTTTATTGAATGAAGTTTTTAAATGTAGCCTGTTTGCTTGCTTTGATCATATTTTGTTTCCAAGTTGGTCATATGTTGCTCCTAGACTATAAAATGCAATTCTGAAATTTTAGGACATTATATAGTCATTATACCTTTTAGAGTTGTCTTTGGATTTAAATCAATAATCTTTCATCTTAAGGTCTTAGAATTCTTTTTTTCCCCCCTTCTCGTGTTAAGATTCTGTTATGTTCAAGGATATTGAAATGTTCTTCTTTTTTAAGGTTTAAAGGAAATACCAGATCATTTTCCAATGAATGTCTTGGTACCACCAGACCAGTAATTCCTATTGATTCATCAGGTTTTGCATTGGATATTCACATGCCTGGAGTTACACCTAAACAGGTGAGAGAAATTCTTTATTTCATTATTCCTTATTCTGTATATGATCTGTAACGAAGCAAGGAAACTATATTTACAGCAGTAGTAACTTTTTTTTGCAAGTAGGCATTTGCTTCCAGGACCCCTTAGGTAGGGCCAGAATAATTGAATATTATAAAGAGGAGTAAATCTTTCAGTTAAATTTCTTTTTTAAAAAAATGTACTTATATTGTTATTTGTGTTTTGGAATGGAACCTTGGAAATTTATGTCTTAAAATTCTCAGTGGACTAATAGTCTCTATAATGCAGCATGTAAGTATGTATTAAAATATGAAAGATTATTCTAATAAGGGAAATGGTATTGAATAGCTGCATCTGAAAATTACTTTATTGAAATACCCTTCTATCACAGCCACAAATTGAGAAATAAAAGCATGTGTTTACTGCCAAGAATTTGCAGAACATTGCACACTTTTAAAACTTAAATATTCGTACAGGTGGTTGGTTGTGAGTTTTCTTTGGTCTGATTTCCTTGTTATAGGAGATAAATTTTGAAGAAATAATGGCAAAGCTCATACAAATGTGACCTACAGAGCATTTTGAGTAGAACTAGGTTGTTGCTAGGGCTTTCCCTACTTCAGAAGAAGCTCAAACTCACTGCTGTCATGTGTGCAAGGTGTTTCATTAAGCATAAAAAGGCCAGAATTAATTATGCTTTGCAGCCAGGCACTGCAGGGATTTATGTGTGTCATTAAAAGATAGTCTTCTCCTATTGAAGGGCTGCAGAGACTGGGAGAGACTGGGGTGTTGTAGAGCTGCAGTGGTTGATGACTCATTGTTGCAGATAACATTCTACTTTCGTTCTTTCTTTCTTTCTTTCTTTCTTTCTAAGTATTGAGGAAATAAAAGTATTCTACTTATTGGGGAGAATTCCTTTGAAATTGACATTCAGATGCCCTAATAAAATACACACGGTCTTTTTTGGGGGGGGAACTAAGGATTGACATTCATTTATTTGAAAACCTGTGTGTGATCTAGCTACCTATAAGTAACTTCTTTACTGTTGTCAGAATGACCCTCACCCTCATCCCCTGCCCATTCCCAAATGACCAGGCACATGACTTTTGTGCACATTCAGTTGTTAGTGTCCTGGCCTTTAATTCTGTAGCTCTTGATTTAATATTTAGTCAGAAGAGTTGTAATGATATTGGGAATAGGAGAAACAGGGACAGTTGCTCACTTGTGAAGTATGCTTCTTCTCATCTCTTCTCACCTTTTTTTTTTTTTTTTTAAGATTTTATTTATTTATTTGACAGAGAAAAACACAGCTAGAGAGGGAACACAAGCAGGGGGTGAGAGAGGGAGAAGCAGCCTTCCTGCTGAGCAAGGAACCCGATGAGGGTCTTGATCTCGGGATTCCTAGGTCATGACCTGAGCCGAAGGCAGATGCTTAATGACTGAGCCACCCCGGTGCCTCCTCTTCTTATTTTTTAAAAGTGATTTTTTTTCACCTATATTTGCTTTATATTAAAACAGACTTTGTATTACTTTTTTTAAAAATCCGCTAATTGGTCTTTAGGCACTCTTTTCCCACTGGAATATTAATATTTTCTCAAATAATTTGTCAAGGTTCATTATTAGTCTGTTATTTTTTCTTCTTGTTATTTTACAGTAGTATTTAATTTAACAGGAATAATAATAGGTAACTGTGTTGAGGTCAGTATTCTCAGAAAGACTTCCTAGGGAGCTGATTATAAAGAAATGTAGAGTAGCTCAGTTTTCATAAAATAAAATGTGTTTACTCTCTTTTATAATTTTGTAATTATCAAAATAACTCCATGGCAGAAAGACCACATGGGAAGTTACCGCTTGTTCTTGTCTCCCAGCTGCATGCAGTTCTGCCTCATGCAGTGGACACTTGCCCGTCGCCTTCCCGCACACATTGCTCCTCCTCTTTAAACAATGTGGTTACTAGCAGCTTTCTAGCCAGGATCTAGATAGAAGTGGAGCCCATGGATGAGGATTAGCAAATCACTGCCTTCCACCTCCCCTGCCACACTAGTCGGTTCACAAGAAGGTGTGTGACCCAGCCCATTTCAATTAAATCTTGGGACTTTTTCTGGCAATGTGTTTTTCTGTTGCATGTGAGCACAGGGCCCATAGTCCTTGGGTCTGCTGCATTCACAAGGGCAGCCATGCCTATGGATAAAACTAACACCATAGAAGGCAGTACAGAGACAGTGAAAGAACTGAAGTTCTTGGTACCTTGCTACATAGGGAGTTTTTAATTAATTATGTTAGGCTTTTTGTTTCAACTAGGTTGAGTTGGGTTTTCTCTGACTTGTGACTTAAACTACCTAACTGGCTAAGTGATTGCACTGTTGTGCCTCGTCGAGTCAGAACTTGTTGTGAATGTTTCTTCCACATTCCCCCATAATGTAAATGCCTGAAAATTTACTGATTTGATCCGGCCAACCTGTACCTCATAAAACTTCATGAGAAATGATAGTTCACTCCTTACTGAGTATAGCCAGGAGAGATGGACACGGAAACCCATTTCTCTCCTGAACTTGGGGTTCTTGGGGTGAGGAAGACTGCAGAGCTGTAGTAATGTGAGGATTTTTGGTAAAGAAGGTATTCTCTTTGCAAAATGCAGATGAAACTAAATTTAACACAGATTCTTAAGAGGAACAGAGATTATAAGGCAAGAAAACAAAAGTGAAACATAATAGAGGAAAGAAATAAAAGATAGAAGGTAATAAAAAGAGTTGGTTCTACTCCAACCCTCCCTCCCCCAAAATCTAAAAGAATAGAATGATCAAGGACAAATATAAAGGGCAAAAGAAAAAATAATTATAATCTGAAGAATAGAACATTTAAAAAATCTTATAACTGGGCACCTGGGTGGCTCAGTCAGTTGAGCATCCAACTCTTGTTTTTTGTTTTTTGTTTTTTTTTTTTAAGATTTTATTTATTTGACAGAGAGAAACACAGCCAAAGAGGGGACACAAGCAGGGGGAGTGAGAGAGGGAGAAGCAGGCTTCCCGCCAAGCACGGAGCCCGATGTGGGGCTCGATCCCGGGTCTCCGGGATCATGACCTGAGCCGAAGGCAGTCGCTTAACCAACTGAGCCACCCAGGCACCCCCAACTCTTGGTTTTGTCTTAGGTCATGATTCTTAGGGTCCTGAGATGGAATGTCATGTGGGGATCCCTGCTCAGTGGGGAGTGGTCTTCCCCTTCTCCTTCTGCCTCTCCTCCCACTTGCACACTCATTCTCTCCCAAATGAATAAATGGGTCTTTAAAAATAAATAAAAGCTTAATTTTTAAAAAAATCTTGTGTAAGAAACCCAGGAGTAAGGAAACATAAAAGCAAGGAAAGGCATTGAGAAATTAAAATCTTTATTTTTAATAGCAGATGATCAAGAAGAGCAAAAAAATTATTTATTTATTCATTTATTTTAAATATTTTATTTATTTATTAGAGAGAGAGAGCACAAACAAGTAGAACAGCACAGAGAGTGGGAGAAACAGGCTCCCTCGAGTCTAATGTGGGGCTTGATCCCAGGACCCTGAGATCATGATGGGAGCCGAAGGCTGATGCTTAACTGACTGAGCCACCCAGACACCCCAAAGATTAACAGACTTTAAGGAAAGAAGTTGGAGTTGGTAATTGAGACAGACCACGTTGGTTTTAAAGGGATATATTCACTCAAGAAATTTTTTTCTTATAACACATATTTATAATAATAAAGATATATCAGTGAATCTGGTCTAAGATCTTTCCTTGGAAAACGAGATTTCGGGTAGGCTTGAACAGAGAAACAAGCAACTGCAGAACAGGAGTGGGGAAAATGTAGCTGTAATACAGACACAGTACAAGTAACTAATTTGTTGGTGGAATATGGGTCTAAATTAGTGTCTTACTAAACAATATCCAGTCATGCCAGGCTTCTGTGTTGCAGTCCATTCTGCCACATCATAGACTTCAGAGCAGCCTTTAAAAGTTGCTCTCATTAGGGGCACCTGGGTGGCTCAGTCGGTTAAACGACTGCTTTCAGCTTAGGTCATGATGCTGGAGACCCTGGATCGAGCCCCGCATCGGGCTTCCTGCTTGGCGGGAAGCCTGCTTCTCCCTCTCTCAGTCCCTCTGCTTATGTTTCCTCTCTAGCTGTGTTTCTCTCTGTCAAATAAATAAATAAAATCTAAAAAAAAAATTGCTCTTATTAAACCCTGGAGGGTCTGGGGAACGTAATTTAATTATCTATTGCAATATCAATTTTATATTCAAAGTAAGCTTACTCTCTTCTGTGACTTGAAATTTTAAAAAATAATCTCATCCTCTTTAATAAAACTCTCCTAATTCAGTGTTTTCTCAGGCTTTGGGAAATTAGGAGCTAAGTAGCCAAGAGTAGAGGTAAAGAAATCAAAATCTAGTGTCTGATGGCACAGGCTTCAAATCCAGCAAAGCTGAGGAGTGGTGGTATCTTGAGGGTCTTCTCTTAGCACTTTTTCTTCTTCATTTAATTCCCTCTTTCAGCAAAGACCCTGTGGGCTTTTGCTGTCACCAATTCATATCAACAAACAAAGCAATTTGATAAACTGCCAGTTCCTGGTCATAGTAAAGTGCTATCATCAATTCGGTATGTTAACTATCCCATGAATGTTTGCTTTTAAAACAAAATAAATGAGGCACGATTATGATGATTTTACATAAAGTCTGTTGTCTAAATCTAAGCCAGATCTAGTGGGTCATATGGGTTTCAGGGCCAGTTGAGAGCCTTCTTGTCCTAGCTCTTGCAATGTCAACTCATTTATGGTTTTTAACCAGCTAGGCCTGCTCCTTCATCTGTGGACAGAATAATAATTGTACCTACATGGAACTGTTTTTAGGACTGAGCAAGGTTATCCCAGTGGCACGTTCAGTTGCCTTGAATGTGATAAGTTCTGATAAAATGGGAACTCATATCATTATTGTTATTTTGTGTGTTGAAGGAAATGTGAATGAGTCTTAGAGGAGAAATAAATTGCCAACCTTTATGCTTTCAGAAATAACTTCCTGGAGAAGGTAAGACATCATAATAATTTTGAAAAAGAGGAAAGTTAGCCAAGTGAAGAAAAATAGAAAGTTTGAACCTGAATAAGAGAAACCGGGGGAAAGTAAGCAGGGAAGTCAGTCTTGCCGTGTGCTCATTCCTCAGTAATTTTTCTTAAAAATGGCCCTCATCATCAGAAAATGAAGAAACATTGAGTATGGATATTTTTTCTCAGAGTCCTTATATATCTTTCATGCCACTTAGATATGAAAGTATCAAAGCCATTTCATCTGTATGGAGCCTTAATTTTTTATTTTATTTATTTATTTATTTATTTTAGTGTTTGTTTGAAATTAGCCTGGATTTCTTCACTTTGCTGAGAACTTTGTACAGTGGCCTTATTTAAAAAAAAAAAAAATCACTCTTACCTAACGTAAGATTTTTAAATCCTAGGTTTATATAGCATTTTATTTATTTGTTATTTGTGTCCCTTAGGTCCTCTGCAGTCGCTTACTAATATAAACTAATTTGTAAAAGATACAGTTTTATAGAATTAAATACTTTTTTTGATCTAATGACTTGAAATCATGTAATAATTGAATGTCTTTCCATTAGGGTATGTTAGTCTGTCATTACTGTGGTCACGGTCCTCCCTTATTTTGGGAGCATTTTGAGAACTATAAAGGAATGCACCTTCTCCTTTTTGAACCTCTTGCCGAGTCTTGTCTCATTCTGTAGTTGTCTTTTGAAGAGTCACACATTATGCTCTGAAATCAGAACGTTACCTTCCCCTGTGTTCCTGAGCACAGATGTCTATCACCAGGTACACCAGCAATTCTGAGTTTAAAGACCACATCAGATACCTCTGAACAGCACGTTGAAAACCTTAAATTAGAGTCTTAAGTTATCACCTGTTTTACAATAAACCTGAAAGAATGTAGCATTGAAATATAATCAGAATGAAAGCAGAATGAAAAAAAGTACTCCTGTGACATTCTCTCAAAAGCTTCCCACAGTGTTTCTCTTGGTTTTTTTCCTCAAAAAATGAACAACCATTAGGAAATGTTTACTAATATACTTTAACTTTTCATTCTCTGACATAAAAAAGGAAGAGATTCCCCTTGCTTTCACTATGTATATACACATGTAAGAAGCACCCAGCTTTCACACACTTTTCTTACTACACCTGTTTAAAAAGATCAAGCCACTATCATGACTTCACTTATAAACAGCACTTGCTTAAAATATCTGTTTATCAGAAGCAGTATATAAGATAAATGCAGAGTCAGTGTGGTGCCTTAATTTTCTTAAGTTCAAAATGCTGACTAAACTAGATTTTTTCATGTAGTCAATTAGCTGTTCTAGATTTGGCTAATGGCTAATTTGGGGGATATTATAATATGTTAAATGTATATATTTTAATTTAATCATTATGGGGGGTGGGGAGGAATTCCAACCAGTGCTTAAAATTCAGGTCCAAGTTACCAAGGACACCTCCTCTGCATATGGGGCTTTACTGGAAAGGTTTTTAGTTCTTTGGGAGTTGTGATTTGTTTGTCTCCTTCTCTCTAGCTATTAGTATGTAATAATATTTGCATTTTTTAAAAATAAAATTCTGAGGTTTATTTGAGCATGAGAATAAAAAGAAGGGAGATACCCCATATCCCACTGCAAGACTAGTTCGACTTTCAGATTAAGCCCTATTGTATAAGGGGAGAAAATTGATCTGTCGGCACCAGCAGCCTTCTGGGCACCAGCGGTAGGTTGTCTGTTATACTCATTGGGGAGAATGGGTTCAGGCTCTTCCCAAGGCAGCTGGGTGATTGCTGGGAAATGCCCAGAGTAGATCACTACCTGACTCTAGAGTCTGTGTTCCCTGACCACCTGTGTGTGGCTAGGAGCCATGCCCAACCCACTTTTTCTAGTCCTTTGACCTGTCTACCTCTGCGTCTTCATCTTCTTCTAATTAAGTCTGTATGGTAGGACAAATATGGCAAATGGGTTTGTTTTTTGAGGCAAGTCCATTTGATCGAGAGTTGCTGCCTAGAAAATGTTAAGAATTGTGAGACCATGAGTGTCAAAGACAGAGGTAGTGGCTCCAGTAGAGGCCCTGTACTAATGCATTTCCGTTGCTAGAAAAAATAGATCATGGGTAAAGGTTGATTGCATTAAGTCATTGTCTTAAAATGAGCATGAGTCATGGCTTTTAATATTTCTTAGTCTTTTAGTTTTTTCTCCCTTCACACACACACACACACACACACACACACACACACACACAATTAAAGGCCCACGGTGGTCTTGCTATTGAAAGAGGAACATTGAAAAATATCCTAATCTGGACTCATATTTGCTTTTTATTCAGAAACATTTTGGCAGTGTATGTAAAATTCCAGTTTAATTTAGATTTATTGATAGAGCAACAAAACAGATTAAAATGCTATACTCTTCCCCTTCCCCAAACCAAGGAAATAATATTATCCATTTACCAATGGAGAAGCTAATAGCAAAGGAAATTCAGTGATTATTAGGAAGAAGGGTCACGAGACCCTTGTTTTGTTTACTTAGGTGCCTCACTTTAAATTGTTTTTCCCACTTCCTTTTTTGAAATTTCAGGATTGGTGTTCTTTAAGATGCTACACGTCACATTCCCAACATGTCACATGTTGTATTTGTTTGTATAATTCACCCCTTGATTCATCAGCAAGGCTCAATTATGTAAATTAAACAGAATACAGAAATATTAAATGGATCTTGTAAACTGCAAATTAAAGTCATATGTACTTCATTGCTAATTGTTTATGTTTAAATCATGATACTTCCTCTTTATTTTTTTTACTAAAAATTATGTAATGTCCACTTCGGAAAGTATGATTAAGCTATTAACAATGTTTTCCTCTGTGAGGATAATCTAAACATGTCACAAATCTGGTTCAGAGCCGCAAATACACATCAACTTTTTTTTTCTTCTCTATTGAAAATGAGAAACTGAAAGGGGACTTTTTGTTTTTTATTTCTTGCTATTTTTATATCAATATGATCCTTGAAGAAAATATTTTAAAAGTATATATATTTTTAAATATACAGGGGGAATGGAGTAATTGGATGATGGACATTAAGGAGGACACTAGATGGAATGAGCACTGGGTGTTTTATGCAAATGATGAATCACTGAACCCTACCTCTAATAAATTAACTGTATGTTAATTAATTGAATTAAAATAAAATAAATAAAATAAAAAGTAACTATAATCCAAGGGCCTCCCTTATGATCACATATTTTCTCAATAAGTTCTATAAGTATTAAGGAGGGCAGGTGTTGTGATGAGCACTGGGTGTTATATGCAACTAATAAATCATTGAACTCTAAAACAAAAACTTACTATGTACTATATGCTGGCTAACTGAACATAATTAAAAAAAAAAAAAACTAAAAAAGAAAAAGAAAAGTCCCAAAAAGAAAGATTTAGAGTTCTTTCCCTTTTGTTTTGTTTTCTAATAAATTTTTTAAAGTAGAAAATGGGCCTGGGTGGCTCAGTGGGTTAAAGACTCTGCCTTTGGCTCAGGTCATGATCTCAGGGTCCTGGGATCTAGACCCACATTGGCCTCTCTGCTCGTCAGGAAGCCTGCTTCCTCCTCTCTCTGCCTGCTTCTCTGCCTACTTGTGATCACTCTCTGTCAAATAAATAAATAAAATCTTTAAAAAAAATAGAAAATGTATTTATTAAGGACAACAACATTGTATTAGGCACTTTATAAACATTGTCTTGTTAATTCTCATAAAAACTTTGTGTTTATGGTACTAGTGTTCCCATTTTTTAATAAGATATTGAAACTCAGGGAGACTAAATAATCTGGACTGCCTTCGGCTCAGGTCGTGATCCTGGAGACCCAGGATCGAGCCCCACATCGGGCTCCCTTCTTGGCGGGAAGCCTGCTTCTCCCTCTCTCACTCCCCCTGCTTGTGTTCCCTCTCTAGCTGTGTTTCTCTCTATCAAATAAATAAATAAAAAATCTTTAAAAAAAAAATGGCCAGTAAATAAAATGAGTTTAAATACAAGTTTATTTGAATCTGAGACTGTTTTTACTTCATAATTCTCTGCTGCAAACCTATTAATGGTTTATAGGTATTTTCCAGAGAATGTTTCTATATATACATTTATGTGTGCATGTGTGTGTGTACACACACATGTATTTTTTATTACACATATGTTATAAACTAAAACTTCCTTTTGTTATACAAACTAAATATAGATTACTGGTTCCATCCTAAACCCTGGAATGACATTTTTCTTCTATTTTCTCATGTCCATCCAGAAAGAAATATTACTAATCTGAGTTCTGATAAGGTATTTCTGATCGCCTGGCTTTATTGAAAGACACCTTCTAATCAGCCTCATTCAGTTTAGCACAATTTTCACTTATCCCTTTCTGAATCTAAGTTGGATATTAGCAAATAATTTCTTCAAATGTCAGATAGTAATTATTTTCAGGTTGCCATCCATAGGGTCCCAGTGGTAACTGCTATAGTTAGAAAGCAGCCCTCGATAGTATGTAAATGAATGGCTTGGCTGTGTTCCAGTAAAAAAGTTTATTTACTAAAACAGGCAGCCAGCCATGCACTGTAGTTTCCTGATCTCTGATCGGAAACCATTGCATATGCCAGTTAGGCTAATGAGTGGATTTCACCTTTGACATCTCACGAACTTACAGAAAATGAAGAATAAAAATACCTACGCAAGGTGAACAGCGCTTTGATCTTTGTTCCTTAGTTACCTTTTTAGTTTTCATGAGTTAAGTGGTCATACACAAGAGTTTTCTTGTTTGGGATATTGTCTTTCAGTCTTCTGCATCTCAGTGAATAGTAGTCCCTGTGTTATATGCTTCCTCTAAGCCAAATACACTGGAGTCTTTCTTGGTTTCTCTTTCTCACACCCCATGAATGATTTGCCAGCAACTCCCCTCGGTTCTGCCTTCCAAATATATTCAGAATCCAGTCCTTTCTCACCACACCCATCTTTCCTACTCTGCCCCAGGCACCGTTCTCTCTTTCCTGATTACAGTAGCTCTCCTAACCGGTCTTCTTGTACCCTTTAGTCCTAGAGTCTGTGTTCCATCTGGCAAACATTATGAGATACCATTCTGTAGAATATTATGCAGTAAGTGAAAGACTGAGGTATGTGTGCCCTAGAAGTATTGTCACTGTGTGTTAAGTGAGAGAAGCAGACTATAGTCAAGTGCAGAGTGAGATCCCACCTTCATAAATATAAATAATAACAAAATCCCTATATAGGTGTGTGTCTGGTTATATATTTTTGCATAGGCATAGAGGAAGTTAGAAGGAAGCACATTAAGCTGTAAACCCAGGTTCCCTTGGAGAAGTAGCAATGAAGGAGGATGACAGCAGATTTTTTATCAAAGTTGTTTTGTCATTAAAAAGATCATTTGTTATTTTGTAATTGTTAAAAATTAATAAGGAAATAAATAAGCCATAGCAACAACAAAAAGAATGCAAAACAAACAAAAAGATCTACCTTTCTGATATAAACCCTAATGTTCTAGTGATCTCTCAAGGGTTTTTCCACACAATGCCTCTAATTGATAAATTTTTAATTCCTTTTCCTCTGCTTTGCAACAGTGCTATTAAGAGAGCCTGATTAATTAAAGAATTTAGAAAATTGGTACACATTTAGAAACAAACAGAGCCAGATTTGGAGTGTGGCAGTCTTCTATTTCAGTTGGTCCGAAGATATTTGTGGAAGTCAACCATGCATATCTTTCCACATTAGCAAGAAAAGTGATTCTCTTTGCACTTATTAGCCACTAGAAAAATCCTCTTTGTTTCACTTATTTTCAGATTTATGTAGTCTGAATTAATATTTCAATAACCCTATTCAAGAGGAGCATTTGGAACCATTCCATGTGAATGTTGCATTCTTTAAGCAAAAGTGCAGAACACACTCTTTCCAGGCACTGACTGCTTTTCACAGATAATGTATTCTACTTAATCATATGTAAGGGACACATCTAAGGTACACATTAAAGGAATAGCTTTGTCTTCTCATCCAACAAAGCTCAGTGCATTTTTAAAGAGGAAGGTATATAAGAATAACCAGCATGTTTCTGCTGTACATTTTGTCATCGTCCCACCCTCAGTAATCCACTGTTAAATGAAAACATTTGCCATGGCAACATCGATTTACAAAGGGCAAATGATGTTTCAGAGAGATCGGAGTATTTCTTTCAGAGATCGCAGATGTGCACACAGTTAACACTTTAACACCCTTATTTAATATTTTTATATATAACTGAAAAAGCCTTACTTGATTACTTTTGCATGTTTTCACTGGGAAATAGAACCCAAAACAAAACAAGAAACTGTCAACAAAAACTGACATCAGGTTAAATACAAGCTGAAAAATACCACTGAAATATTTTACCTTTCACTGGTTGTGGAAATCAAAATTATTGCGTGCAGTAGGCTGTACTAAACTATGTATAAATCTTTTGCTTTCAACCGAATGAGCATTTTGCCATGAAAATGCAAATTATCTGTTTACCTCACTTTCTATATCTGATGTTATTAGTTAACATATTTAATGTGTCCATTCTGGACACATTAAAATATTAATTTTATCTCCTTAATGTATTTTTCATAAGTGCTAAGGCAGTATTCACAGATATTTTACTGTTGTGGTTTCATCCACTTGCCTCAGACTTTGAAGGCAGTTGCAGGAGCTGTAAGTGGGAAGGTGGATTGGTAGCCTGGGTAAATGCAAGTATCACAGAGGTGACTAGAGTAGGGTCAAATAAGTTTAGAAGTTAACACATAGTCTCTGTATTGTTTTTCTGCAGTCATAACCATGGGAATGGGAAAACAAAGCAAAACAAAACAAAACTGTGCTCAGGGGTGAGGAAATTAAGTTCCTGTCCTAACTAGCTCAGAGCTGAGGGTAAAAAATTTATCTTACTCAATATGAATTCTTTGACTCTGCCACAGGTATATGCTGTTCTATTTTATACCTATCATTTATTTAATCAGTGCAGTCAGCCTGGGTCTAGAAGCCCATGGCTACTAGGTGTAAGGGAACTTTTAGTCCCTCAATCAGTTATGGCAGAAGTCAGTTGAGATGAACAAGGTATTTTGTACAGTTACTGCCCACAATATTCCCTTTTCACTTTGGTTTGTGATGACCTGAAAACCTTCTACAATAGCCAAAGAGATTTGAAGCATCACTGAAGCAAATAAAAGCCAAATCTAGCTCTCTTTTAATGCTTTCCAGTCTGCTGCTGGTGAGAGACTCCACGTTTATCAAAGACTGTGTACCATTTACTTCCACTTGCATTCTTTCCTCTGCGTGTGTTCCTCAAGATTCAAAAATGTCAGTTGTCCAAAACAAGTTTACAAACACATGATTCGAAAATAGTTCCCTTCCTTTTAAAAAAAGTAAGCCTTCCAGAACCTATTTGTTGTAGTTAAGAACTTTATAGAACAGAATACGCCAACCTGTGACATATTCTCTTACAAAGGAGAACATTAATTAAAGAATGATCTTGTCACTTTATTGTGGTAGTTCAGGAAATCATCGAAGACAATGATTTTTTCTTTGAGGTGTGTTCACATCTACTAGTGAAATCCAAAGATAGCATCATGTATTTATTAGTAGAATTAATTCAGACATATATGAAAATCTTTTAAGAAATTTTGAAATGCAGACAAGATTGAAATGACTTTTCCAGTTCTTTCCTTTCTAAATAACAGTCTGCCAGACCGTTTCTCCCCCAGATACAGTATACAGCAGTCATTATAATATGCCTAAATTATTGTATATTGCAGTGAATAAAATTGCTTCGATAGCTAACTGTTCTTTACAAATGTACTTCTATGGATTGGGGGCAGAAATCTGAATTCTATCTGCATAGACATCACTCAAGGAACAAATTTTTGTTTCATGTCCACTCGTTGAAGTATTATCCCCACTTCTGCCTTTCTCGAGATACACTGTCAAGAAAGTAAGTTCCTTGAGAGAAAAGACTTGTCTTTTCTTGTTCACTCTTGTATCCCCTGGGCCTAAAACAATGTAAACGATGTCCAATAAAGATTAGTTGAATAATTTTTTTTCGAAAGGGAAGGCAGTTACTTTTGTACTAGGAATATTCCCTGCTCTTTCTCAGTACTCCTAAACACACACACACACGTGTGCACACACATACACACACATCCCGGTGACTGCCATATGTTTATGCCTCCATATCGATCACATGTCCCCTGCTTGTGAATCTGCTGCTGCCATGCTCTTAATATGTAAGAAATATTCTTCAGCTCATTATTTTTACTTCAGCTGTTGTCTAGCTTTTTACACTTGGAGGATTTTTTAAAATCTTTATCAGTTTGAGATATAATTTCCTTAATAAAAATTCACTACAATTCAGTGAATGCTGACAAATATATGCAGTTGTGTAATCGCCCCTAAGTCAGGGTAAAGAACATTTCCATCACCCCCAAACATTCCCTGGTGCCCCTCTGTGCTCCCTCCCTTTCCTTCTGCATCCCCAGCCTCTGGCAGCTAGAGTTCTCTGTCACTGAGGTTTGGCCTTTTCTAGATTTACATATAAATGTAATCACAACAGTACGTAGCTCTGGTGTCTGGCTTCTTTCTAGTGGCATGTCACATTTGAGATTCATCTGTGACATTGTGTTTATCAATAGTTTGTTCCTTTGGAGGGCAAGTCGTAGCGAGGGAACCTGGAGTCTTGACTCAGGCAAGCTGGCTCCAGACCCTATGATTTTCACCATTATGTTATGTTCACCTATTAACTGCATCGTATTCATCATTGTACATGGTGTTTTTCAGTCCATGTAACTTTTTTTAAAGATTTCATTTATTTATTTGACAGAGAGAGAGAGAGAGAGAACACAAGCAAATGGAGCAGGAGAGGGAGAAGCAGGCTCCCCTTGGAGCAGGGAGCCCGATGTAAGGACCAGGACCCTGGGACCATGACCTCAGCTGAAGGCAGATGCTCAATCAACTGAGCCACCCAGGCATCTCCAGTCCATATAATTTTCTTGACAGTCCTCTCTAATAATGCTGTTCTCTTACTCAAAAATCTTCAGCAACTCCTCCTTCTAAGCAAATGTGTAAATTCTCTGCTCTATGGTCCCCATCTCTGTCACTTTAATTCTTGTTCCCTGCACTGCTCCTTGCTGACTTTCCCATTTGCACCACTGAGTCTTTGTCATTCCTACCAGTAGATGCCCTCAAACTGGTGTTGGAATTTCTTTGCCCTGCACCTTCACCTATTGAAATCATACCTTACTAAGTTATAGAATGCAAGTACCTTTTCCCATGAACCTATCAAACTGATCTGATGTGAGTGCCATAATACTCTATCACTCTTAAAGACCTAGTGTACTGTCACTTACA
The DNA here is from genome assembly GCA_004023965.1 of Spilogale gracilis. Lineage (NCBI taxonomy): Eukaryota > Metazoa > Chordata > Mammalia > Carnivora > Mephitidae > Spilogale > Spilogale gracilis. Next base: position 75,012 of record PITA01006435.1, on the reverse strand, counting down.
GTGATTCATTTTCATGTTTTAAATCTCTCCCACTAAAGGGTCTCTGAAACCAGTGACTGCATCTTATTCATCATTGTATGTATGTTTGTCACTTTCCGCTCATGCTGAACAGACATCACAATCTATATTTAAAAGAAGCCAGCTTGTACCTGTCCTGCAGACTAGATATTTTTTTCAGTGTTTTGTATTATGTCTTAACACATAGAAGGTACTCAGTGACTATTTGTTGATTAATAAATCTTCCTTGAATCTGTGCCCATCTATCCCTTCTGCTCCTGGGAACATGTAGGAAAACAGGTTGGCTGATGACTCATATGATGTAATCAAGATCGTCCAGTTACGGCTCTATTCCCAGTGCTTTGCAGAGTGCCTGGTAAATATTTGTTGAGAAGAGATATTTATTCATTGTGTTCTTTGGTCAAGGCACAGAGCACATTAGCAAATATAGATTGATGAGTGGTTAAGCATCTCATCTCCTTAGTTAAAATTCAAGTTCAAACAGCATTGGACTATTTTGCCTTCTTAATGACTAAATTCTAGATGTGTATAGTTTTTCCCATTTCTTCCTTTGAAAAGTCTTTCAGATTTGTCCCTTTTCCTGTCCATCACAGTGATTCTGGTTTCCTCCCTTCCATGTGCTTCCTGCATTCCCTGTTTAGTCTACCCTCACTGTGTTCCTGCTGTGCTTGCTTCTCCCTCCGTTTGCCTTCAGTAATGCCTCCCCTGCTTGTGGACTCCCTTTCTCAGTCTGGCCCTCATTCTTTCAGAGGAGCTTTCCCTGACCACTTCCCATAGCTTCCATCCCTCCTACACCCCTACACCCACCCCCTTTCAGAGAGCTAGCCAAGCTCTCAGAGCTCCCCATGCCTTTTTAAGGAGATGCTTCACAGCTTCGATTTTTTTTGGGGGGGGGCAGGGAGAGAAATGTCTTCTGCCCATTTCTTGATTGGATTATTTATTTTTTGGGTGTTGAGTTTGAGAAGTTTTTTTGGTTTTTTTTGTTTTGTTTTGTTTTAATTAACGTATACCACAGCTTCAATTTTACACTTATTCGTGTTGTTACTCTCCACGTGCCTGTGTTTCGTCCCCAGACTGTGGCCTTAGTGAGGGCAGGAAACACATTGGTTATGCTCTCCATAGTCTGGGCATAGTAGACTCCATATATATTTGTGGGATAGATGGATATATGGGAAGTATGGCTGGATGAATGGGCAGATGCCACTCTCCTGTTAGAGACTTCTGATTTGTTTCTGGACTCCACTGCCTTCCCCTTCCCATTGGATCCTCATTGCTTATTCTCAGTTCCATCAGTATGGACCGCACTAGTGATGTAATGCTTCAGACCTCAGTTAACTTGCCGTAACTAACATCACATCTAAACAGATCAAATCAGAATTCACCTCATTTCCCAGGCCCTTTCATTTTCTTTCTTCTTTTTTTTTTTTAATGTTTTAATTTATTTGACAGAGAGAAACACAGCCAGAGGGGGAACATAAGCAGGGGGAATGAGAGAGGGAGAAGCAGGCTTCCCGCAGAGCAGGGAGCCCGATGTGGGACTCGATCCCGGGTCTCTGGGATCATGACCTGAGCCGAAGGCAGTGGCTTAACCAACTGAGCCACCCAGGCGCCCCCCCTTTCATTTTCATTACCTGACTTAATTCACTTTATCCCACTTCCTTTCTCAGAACGCCCTAAAATGTCATCTGAGTGCCATTCATCCTGTCACCATGCTGTTTCTGCTTCCACCTAGTCCCATCTCAGGGTTTTGGTCAAATTAGTTTTACAGCTTAGAGGGTCTTCCTTTTACTTTACTTTATCTGAATTCTTTCCTTTGTACACAGAGACTCATCTTCTCTGTTCAGGGTCTCTCAGATGCTGAGAGAAGTCTAGGTCATTTCCTCTGTTTTTATGGCTTCTCTTTAATCATTTTTTGAAATGTTAGGAAATGCCAAACTGGGAGTATGAAAGGAAGGATGTATTCTGTAGGCTGAGTAGTCACCATCAGTCTCTCCAAATATATTTTTCACTCTTCTCCAACCTGCTCTGCACTGCGGGAGATTGACCTTTAAGGGTGCAGTCCATAGGCTCCCTTGGTTTCTGCTTTCCAGTTGGCTCTAGTCAGTGAGGGGAACTAACAGCAGACAGGAAAACAAGATGAAGCCTGGGAATTTATTTCCTTGGCTCTTTCTCTGTTGGGCAGCGGGATGACAGAGACCGGGTTTCTCTCCCTCTACCATGGCTCTGATTATCTCTCAGGGCTAAAGCAGTTTCTGATTTTGCCAACTCATCCTCTTCTTGGCTCCTTTGTCTTTTAAGTGGTAACAGCTTGCTATTTTGTAAATCCGTTGAGCATTTCAACATCACTTATAGGCTTCTTTTAACCTAGCCCACAGCCTTGTTCTTAGTTCCCTGGTTACATTTTCCTCAATTGTGCCCTTTGTTTTGACTTCTGTTTTCTAAAGGAAGCTTGACTGATACATAATTTAACGTTAAATATAACAAACTAATACTTTTGTTATAGAAATGGTACAGTGCCATTCACAAGAAAATGACAAGATTTGTAAAATATGTTAAGTCTCTGAATTACAAGTGGCGGACAAGTTGAAACTTATAAGATAAATGCCATCTTTTTTTAGTCTTGTCTGTCTGTCTGTCTCTCTCTCTGCATAACCTTGCTAGGAGAAAAGGCCCTCCAAATGTTAGACCCAGCCAGATAGCTTTCTTCCCTGCCCCTGGACTGGTCCTATCTAGGATCAGATCATCACTTGTTGGACTCCCCCTTCTCTGGTCTCCCCTATCACTCTTCTAGCCCTTAATAATAAGCTTGACACTTCACTCTTTCCTGAGGGTAGGCTTTGTCTTCTTCATTACATTTTGAAGTTTCTGAAGGAAGAGAATTATTATTATGTATTTTTATGTCCCAAGATCAAAATATATATGGAATCAAGATATGTTTTATTGTTCAGTTTGTTGGCTATTACGTTGATAAGTTGGTAGCAAAGATTCCCAGGGACAAATTGTGTCTTATTTATATTTTAAATGCTTGCTTTCTTTTTTTTTTTTTTAAAGATTTTTATTTATTTATTTGACAGAGAGAGAGAGAGATCACAAGTAGGCAGGGAGGCAGGCAGAGAGAGGAGGACGCATCCTCCCTGCTGAGCAGAGAGCCTGATGCAGGCTTCGATCCCAGGACCCTGAGATCATGACCTGAGCTGAAGGCAGAGGCTTAACCCACTGAGCCACCCAGGCGCCCTATATTTTAAATGTTTTCAATGGAAAACTTATAATATTTACAAAATTAAAAGACTTGTATCGTGTATAATTAATCCCTATATGCCCATTCATGATGATAAACTCATGGTCAGGCTTCTTCTATCTATAGCCCCCTACTTCATTCCTCCTCCAACAAACACATACTAGATATCATTTCATTTCATGGTATTTCAGTATGTATTTTTAAAGTCCTTTGTTTTTAAGGACAAGCACAATTACTGTTATATCACCACATATGTAGTCAGTGTCAAGTTTCTCTGTTATATTTTTTAAATGTTGGTGAGTTTGTATCAGGATCCAAATATAGTCCACATAGTAAATCTTGTTGATATGTCTCCTTTATAGGGACTCTTGAGATTCCTTTGTCTCTTTTTTCCCTTGTAATTTATTTGTGAGGAAAACAGTATTTGTCCTAAGAGTTTTCTGTATCCTTGGTTTTACTTATTGCATCACTAGAGTATCATGTAAGGTGTACCTCTGTCCCTTGTATCTCCTATATGGGTACATCAAAAGGCTTGATTAAATTGAGAGTTTTTAGCAAGAATTTTTCATAGGTGATGTTATATTAAACCAATAGGAAACATAGAATGTCTGATTGTGTCTCTTCTTATGATATAAATCCTAGTTACTAAATTAGGAATTGGGACGCTGATTGGCCCATTATGCAGTTTCCTATCACCTTTTCACCTATTGGTTTTAGCAACCATGAATATTTATCATTGCTTAGATTCATTGGAAGTTGCATATAATGAGCATTCTACTTACGTCATTTCTTCCAAATTTGTCAATGGAAATACTTTTTTGTAAAAGAAACTTTCCTCCAGGGAGACTCTTGTGCATTGTTGGTGGAAATGTAAATTGGTACAACTGTGGAAAACTGTATGGAGATTCCTTAAAAAATTAAAAATAGAAATACCATATGATCTAGTAATCCTACTACTGGCTATTTAGGCAAAGAAAATGAAAGAACTAATTTGAAAAGATACATCTACCCCTAAATTTATTGTAAGATATTTTTTTTTTTACAATAGCCAGGTTATGCAAACAACCCAAGTGTCCATTGATAGATAAATGAATAAAAAAGATACACACATACACAATAGAATATTACTCAGCCATAAGAATAATGAGATCTTGCCATCTGAGACAACAGGGTGGATGGGACTTAATGCTAAGTGACATAAGTCAGACAGAAAGATAAATACCAATCATTTCACTTATGTATGGAATCTAAAATACAAAGCAAACAAACTTTTAAATACAAAGAACAAACTGGTGATGGCCAGAGGGGAGGAGGAATGAGTGAAATAGATAAAGGAGACTAAGAGATACAAACTTCCAGTTTAAAATATATAAGTCATCGGGTGCCAGGATGGCTCAGTCGGTTAAATGTGTGCCTTTGGCTCAGGTCATGATCCCAGGGTCCTGGGATTGAGCCCCGAGTCTGCTAAGAGGGGAATCTACTTCTCCCTCTCTCTCTGCCCCCCCACTGCTCATGCTGACTCTTTCTCTTTCTCTCAAATAAATAAATAAAATCTTTAAAACATAACTAAAATAAAAAAATTAAGTTTATTTTATTTTATTTATTTTAATTTTTTAAATATTTTATTTATTTGGGCACCTGGGTGGCTCAGTGGATTAAAGCCTTTGCCTTTGGCTCAGGTCATGATCTCAGGGTCCTGGGATCGAGGCCCGTGTCAAATAAATAAAATCTTAAAAAAAAAAAGATGAAAAAAAAGATTTTATTTATTTGTCAGAGATATCTATAGAGAGAGTGAACACACACAAGCAGGGTAGCAGCAGAGGGAGGGGAGGAGCAGGCTCCCTACTGAGCAAGGAGCCAGATGCTTGAATTCAGCCAAAGGCACAGGCTTTACTGACTGAGCCACCCAGGCATCCCAAAAATGAAGCTTATATTAAAATGTTGAATTTACTCTTTCATTTAGAATTAGGTTTTCCTCTAATTTCTAAGCTGACTTGAAGAAAGATACCAATACTGAATGATGTTCAGTTATTTATGTTTATAATGTAAAATGAACTGATGACAAGTAAAAACATATCTGGAAAATGCACTTTTACAGTTTCTACAGTTATTTGGTTGATTATAATAGTAACTCCATTAACTGTATGACAGTACCCACCCATGGGATTTGAGACACAAAGAGAAGACAACCTTTGTAGAGTCATTCTTTTTCTTGAGTTGTTAATATTGTCTTTCAATGGAAGTTGGAAAATTATAGTGGGATAAATTTGGTTTGATAGTCTTAAAAAAAAGCATAAATAAAATCCTTGAAGGAAAAAATGACTCAATGTTCTGGAGCTATTTTTGTGGGAATAGGCCCTTTATGAAAGGTTATTAGTCACGTAGCTTAAAAAAAATCAACAAATGAATTCTACCAACATTCACTACATACCCGGTTCTTGTGCCAAGTGGTCTTTGGGAACACAAACAAGAATAAATCAAGGCCTTTAAAACACATCCAATAACAAGAGACAGACTAGCAAACAAGTTGCTTTGTTCTAACTGCCTAATGTTGAAACGAGATGTTTATGACATGCAAAGGAAAAACAAAGAGCATTCTGAAGAACATTTTTATATTTGATTTCATAGTTCCCCTTAGAAGTTCAAGGCAAAGGATGCAAATCTGTTGTAATGTTTTCTTTATGAGTTGGAAGTCTAAGGAAAATGAATAGGTTGCAAAATCACTATGAGGGAGGTAGAGGGAGACAGAATGAATTTGCCCTTGATCATTATAGTTAAATATGTGATTTCATCATTAAACATAAGTACCCCGTGCCTGCAGTACCTCTTCTTTGGAAGAAAAAAACATTTTTTTTTTTCAGAAGGCACAACTGTCTTTTTTTTTTTAATTTAAGATTAAACTGCCTTTCCATCTCTTATTTTCCTCAAGATTATTAGGTTTACCAAACTGGGAATTTGGCATTTTATCCGCTCTTACCGGATACACTAAACCTTAGTGTATTTTGACATCTAATTAAGAGATGCAATAGAAAATGTCTAAATGAGTATATATTTAGTTGACATAATTATTTTACTAGACAAGAAGTATCAAAAATTCTAAACATTACAGATCTATAATTGAAATGGATCCAGTTGCCCAGAGATTATCTACTACTCTTTAAATTTAGAATTATGAAGGATTTGGTTTTTGTTCTCAGGAATATTCTGTCAGGACCTATTGATTGCCTACTCTACAAGCATTTTTCCCCCTTTCTTTTTTAATCTTCCCTAGCCCAGAAAGTGACTCTTGATTAGACAAAGCCAATCATGGTAATTCCATTGACCTTAATGTGACTGGTTTAGAGCATGCATATGATACAGTTCTGGCCATTTAGATGTGAATTCTGCTGGAAGCAAATGCTTCTGGGAAAACTTCACTATTGAAATGGAACTAAAGGAAGAGACTTTCCCTCTGTTGGCCCTTGGGAATTAGTTTCTGAGACTATGATATTAGAAGCTGCTGCTGCCATCCTGTAATAATGACGAAAGAATCCTACAGATGAAAGGCAATATGCTGAATAGGATAAAACTGATAGATGGAAAGAACCAAAGTCCTTGATGACATCACACCGCATAGTATGTGAGAGACTACATCTCTGTTTAAGCCATTTTGAGTTGTTCTTCTTCAGTTTGCAACCATATGTCCTCTTTGTGATCGTAAGCATGTTCTTCAGCCTCTTACATAAGACAGAAGATACGTATTTGATTAATATGGTCTTTGTGATATATCCTGGCATGTGATCAATTCATTATAAGGAGAAAGGGGCTGGGTTTGATAAACACTTTCATAGTCCTAACCATTCATTGCCATTTTGCTTTTTTGAAATGTTTACACCAATTTTAGATATCACAATAAATGAAATAAAAATCATTCATCTTTCAGGTCAAAAATTATGTTAATTATTGCCATGAGTACATAAATATAGTTGAGCCTTACAAGGTTATTTACATATTTACAGCTCTTCCATAGGAAATTTATCAGGCAAGGGTATACCATACTGATGTCAGTTTTTAATGCATAACAAATAGTAAAAGTACAAATAATGAGTTAATAGATTAATTTACAAAATGTTCTTTATGTATGTAGCAGAGCCACAATTCACACACTGCTCTTCCAAGTATGCAAAGAAAATAAAGATTTTACTTTTTAAAAAACTGGTCTAATTTAGCTTCTTAAGCACCTGACCCTCTGAGTAGTAAGGGAAGAAAACCTTAAAAGTATCAGTTGAGGGTATCCCACTCCCTTTGGGTTCAGACAATCATCCCAGCTATTGTTTAGGCTTTTTCCCTTCCTCCTTTTTTTGTCAGGATACTATCTAGGTATATGAAAAGGAGTGGTCTTACATGAATAGCCTTGGGCAGTGGAAGAGGTTTCAAATGAATGGAATTCTTGGGCTCTGTTCTCTTCATTGGTATCAACTCTGAAATCTCATCTGTGACTATGAAATTAACTTCCTCTGGCCTGGAGATTTCCTTTTATTTCTTTCTCCTGTCTAGGAGAATATTCTGCTATGCCTGTTCTCTCCCTTTCCTAGCTAGCATTAGCCCTGCCTTCTTTGGAGACATCATAACAGAATGGGCTCCTGGGGAATCAAATGTGATTTATTTGGGAGAGAAATATGAGAACAACAGTTTTATATTTTCACAAAATTAATCTCATTATAAATATATAGTAATGAAGACTTAGATTTTTGCCCAGAACTATAACATGTAGACAAGTATGCTCAAGTCTGTTGGACTATTACTAAAAGTTATCTATTTTAATGTTGCAGTATTTGTACTTCTAATTATTTTATGCACTTTTATAGTATGTCATCTCACTAGTCCTTAGTAATGACAAGAAATTAAAATCCGTGTGTGCTGAAGAGGTAAATCACACATTCAGATTCCTAGGTTTTGTTATCACTAGTCTGTAGAATAAAAGAGTGAAAATCAGCAAGTGTCCATAGAGATTCATTACTTGGTGGTATTACACTCTGTTGAACTTATACAATATCAGTATTGCTTCTAATAATTTTCCTTATATTGTTTTATTTTGAATATTTGGAGGTTTTATTTTAAGTTGACTTATTGACCTGATTTTCTTCAGCCTTCTAAATCTTTGTGTTTTTTGCTGTTATTTTTTTTTATTTCAAAGTTTATTTTCTTTTATTTTTTTTTTTTAATAATCTGTAGCCCCAAATGTGAGATCAAGAGTCGCATACTCTTCTGACTGAACCAGGCGGCCCGGTTTGTTTTTTCATTTTCCTTTTTGCTGATGCTCTTTCCTGTTTCCCAAGTTAGGGTAGGCCCTGTGACTGTCCCCAAAGGAGGTGGTGGAAAAACTTTGGGTGACTCTGATGTGTCCTGTTGCTGTAGGCATTTCTTTATAGGAGGCAGCATAGGTGGCCAACACTAGAGAGTCTGTGGGGAATTTGGATTGTGAGTGTGGTAGGAGTTTTACACAGCCCTGAAAAGACCCTGAGTCATGAGACCAGAGTAGCCAGAGTCATAGTCCTTGTAGGAGGAGCTATCTGGAAGAACTGGCTTCCTTAAAATAAGCTAGGAGTATTAACACACAGAAAAGTAGATGTCCAAATGTTGGAACTGAATTGTAGGCATCTCCCCCACCCCCACCCCCCACCCCCAAATAGTGCTAACATATGGGGTTTTTTGGTTGTTTGTTTGTTTTTTAAGATTTTATTTATTTGACAGAGAGAAACATAGCCAGAGAACGGAACACAAGCAGGGGGAGTGAGAGAAGGAGAAGCAGGCTTCCAGCCAAGCAGGAAGCCCGATGTGGGGCTCGATCCCGGGTCTCTGGGATCATGACCTGAGCTGAAGGCAGTCGCTTAACCAACTGAGCCACCCAGGTGCCCCTATGAGTTTTAATTAGACACATTGTCAACTACTTCCTCCTTCCTGAAACATTGCCTTTCCTCAGTTTCTGGTTATAACACTCTCCTGGTTTTTCTCGGACTTCCATGGCTGCCCTTTCTGTAGCCAGCCCCTTAAGAGCTCAGTCACTTGTCTTTTCTGTTTTCTACTCTTCCAGAAGAGCTTCCTCCACTCTCACTGCCCACTTACCCCCCAACTTACCTGTGGCATAAATTTACATTTCTAGGCCTTTCCTCTAAAAGGAACTTCGACCCAACTTCCCATTTGATATTTACTTACAGATTTTTCAAAAGCTTCTTAAGTTCAATTTGTCCAATGAAAAATCCATTTTCTTCTTCAAACGTGGTCTTCTTAGGATTTAAGTCTCGACTGCTACCAGTCCACTCAGTTAGGCTCACCAGAATCTAGGAATCATTCTTGATATTGCCTCCTTCTCTTCCATTCGAATCTACTCCCAGTCATGTCTATTTTACCATTTATTTATTTATTTATTTATTTATTTATTTATTTATTTATGATTTATTCATTTGAGAGAGAGAGAATGAACACATGAGTAGGAGTGGAGGCAGAGGGAGAAGTAGACAAGCAGGCTCCCACTGAGTGGGGAACCAGATGTAGGGCTCAATCCCAGCACCTTGATATCATGACCTATGCCAAAATCAAGAGTCAAACGCTTACTGACTGAGCCACGCAGGCACTCCTTTTAACCTTTCAATGTCTCTGAAATCTGTTCTCTTTTCTCCTTCTTCAATGCCAACACCCAATTTCAAGCTAATATCATTTTTCTGAATAACCACCAGGCCCTTTTACTCACCTCTAATTAAATTGAGCTACAGTTCCATGTCAGTTTTCTACAAAACATTTCATTGGCTTCCTGTTGCTCTTAAGAAAAACAAAATAGGGGCACTTGACTGGCTGATTTGGAAGAGTGTGGAACTCTTGATCTTCGTGTTGGGAATTTGAGCCCCGTGTTAGGTGTAGAGATTCCATAAATAAACAAACAAACAAACAAACAAAGAAACAAACAAATAAATAAATGTAAGAAGAAAAGGGAGGGAGGGAGGGAGGGGGGAGGGAGGGAAGGAAGGAAGACAGACAGACAAAATAAAACAAAACAACTGGAGTTCTTAACATGGACTGCAGGTCTGGTAGTGTGTGTCCCACATCTCCTTTTCCAGTCCAACTTATCTTGTTTCCCTTGTCTGAATGCACTGACTTTTGTTTTCTCAGTCACATCAATTTCTCTCCAAGTATAGGACCTTTGAAAATACTCTTTCCTATGCCTGAAGCTATGCTAATCCTCCTTTATCTATGTCATTTCCCATGAATTCCTGGCTCTTATGGCAACCTTTACTTCTCCCATGTATTACTTGAAACAGCAAAAATTTGACATTTATTTTTGTGATTATTGGTCTACTCAGCTGGCAGAGTGCAAGCTCTGTGAGGACAGAAACCACATATGCTTTTGCTCACAGTTTTGTGAGAATTGCCCAACAAATATGTTTGTTGAATGAATGAATTGGATGGGTGGAAGAAAGGATTTCTACCCAGACATTAAAAGAGATTTTAAAGGTGGGCAAGTAGTCATGAGATGACCATGACAAGACATGGAAACAGCCCCAGAAAGAACAGAAATTGTGTAGACCACTCTGTTTTCTAACGGTTCATTTTAAATTTCAAGAGATTAGAATGCATCTGAAGTAGTAAAGTAATTGACAGACCTGTTCAATTCCAGAACTTCTCTTCCATGACGCCATATTGTCCTAGAATCAAATGCAAGCCATTTAGCATAGACATGTGGTGCTTGCGGCTAGGGACTGTGGAACCTTTTCTTTCTGAAATATCTCCAAACAGATTTGATATAGTCATTTTCCTATCTGCTGCTAAAAGAGAGGAGCATGGGTATGGCTAGTTAATGTTTGCATAAGGTCCAGGAAGCTTTCAACTTGGGGAAACTTGATGAAAAGCATAAACCACTGGCTTAAGCTTGGGGAAGTTAAGTGGTAGGTCATAAGCAACCCCTGTTGAGAACAGCAGTTTCTCTCACATAACTTCCCCAGAATCAGGAATCCAAGGAGGATCCTACCCACTGTCACCACTGGCCTGGGTGATTAATGATAGACTGTTATTAGTGTGTTCCTTTCTGTTTTCTCTTAAATGAAAGTGTGTGAAAGCTCTAAAACAGATGTTCACTCACCAAAATATTTTTTCCTTCCATTTGCTCATACTGATTTGTAATTCCCAAAGAAGAGCCCTTGCCAGGAAGTAGCTTCCACTTGAGCTACTTGGCATTAAGAATCTTGTCATCATCAGCCACAGTGTGATTATAGTTTAAAAATGCAAATGGGATTCTGGGATGAATCAACTGAAAGATAAAATTCATATGAAAAAGTGATGCTGTATAAAACCCTAATTAGACAGCATCTGTAATACAGGTTTCACTTTGGCCTTTCTTAAATTTTTGCCGCCAAAGGAGGAAGTTACATGCAAAATTCAGCAAATATTTATATGGCTTCCAGTATGTGCCAGATATTATTCTAAATGCTTAAGATACAAGGCAGACATTTTTACAGGAAGATTAATTTCTGGATTGGGCTAAACATCCAAAAAGTTGATGGAGCTGGAGCTTATGGCTTAGCTTTTAGGAAAAGAGTAGAGCATTTTGGAGAATATTTTCTTTTAGTCAATTTGGGAATGTTTTTTAACATAAAATCCTCACTATGACTACTCTTCTAGAGCTTAATAAATATAAACATAAAAAGACACATTTTATATGTATATGCTGAAGGAAAGACAACAGCAAAGGGGAAATTAGGATAGAGTATATACAAAGTAACAGTTTAAGGGACTTTATCTGTAAGTAAGTATCTTAAGTTCTGGTTTTAGAGAGGTAGACTTTTTTTTTTTAATTAAAATGTTTATTCCTCATCTTATTCCAACTTTGCAATATAAATATATATTGCTGAAGTTTAATAACCTGTTATGCTTTTTAATATAGAATACATCTACATAGAAAGTCTTATTTACCTTCTTTCTTGATTCTCTTATTTTCTCCAAATTTTTATTTAAATTCCAATTAGTTAACACTGCAATATAGTATTGTTTTCTGGTGTAGAATTTAGTGATTCATCACTTACATACAAAACCTCGTGCTCTTTAATCCCCATCAGCAATTTGGCCCATTCCCTTGCCCACCTCCCCTCCAGTAACCCTCAGTTTCTTCTCTATAGTAGAGTCTGTTTCTTGGTTTCCCTAGAGAGATAGACTTTAAACCTGAGTTTTGCTCCAGAAAAGCATTTGTGTTCTGCTCTAATTTTCCTTTGCTTTAGCTTTCTTTTATATACTAGGATGTTGTTGAAAATACAGACTACTGTGCCAGCTTAAGCTTAGTAAGTGTGCATTAAAATCACTTTGGGAAATAGCAATTTGACTCCATTTTCAAACTGAATCAATTAAAAGAAAACTTTGAGAAACAATTTTCCATTTGCTTCCTTCCTCTCCTAAGATCCTTGTCAAAGAAACCTCAACATTTTCTGAGCCTTTCCCTTCTTGGACTGGTAGCATGACCACCAGAGCCTGAGGTTTCCACTAGTGCTTCGCAGAACTCAAGTCATTTAAGCCTAAAGTGAGGGGACGCCTGGGTGGCTCAGTCAGTTAAGCTTCTGCCTTCAGCTCAGGACATGATCCAAGGTCCTGGGATCGAGTCCCATGTTGAGCCCTGTGTGGAGCCCCAAGTCATGCTCTCTGCTCAGCGGATTGTCTGTTTCTCCCTCCCCTGCTCATGCTCACTCTTTCTATCTCAAATAAATAAAATCTTAAAAAAAAATACATAGGGGCGCCTGGGTGGCTCAGTTGGTTAAGCGACTGCCTTCAGTTCAGGTCATGATCCCGGAGACCCCCGCGATCGAGTCCCACATCGGGCTCCCTGCTCTGCGGGAAGCCTACTTCTCCCTCTCTCATTCCCCCTACTTGTGTTCCCCCTCTGGCTGTGTTTCTCTCTGTCAAATAAATAAAATCTTAAAAAAAACAAAATACATAAACCCAAAGTGAGTACTGTATGGAAATGAAGGACTTTTGTGGAGCCTCCACAGTCTATCTGGATCCGATTTAAACCATCTCCATTGGTAAAGAGGTTACTACTTGCTTTGCAAGCAACAACTCAAAGACATCAAGTCACAGTCGCCGCCGTGAGATGGTTTCACTGCAGAAGGGATGGCTGAGAAAAGTCACCAAAGACCATGACGTATAAAGTACATACATAATACAGTATCTCTATGGGTTGTAGCCTATTCACAGAAAACAACCATTTGCAAACAGCTGCAGAAATAACCATATCCAGTTAAAACTGGGTCATATTGTCTATTTGTATGCCTGTTTGTGTCACCACATTGGAGAGTCTCCTTAAGATTGTCTGCAGGGATCCTTTTAAGTCCAAACAATGTAAGGGCCGTGAGGGTGTTACCTAATCAGGATGAAATCACAGTGTTCAGCACTAGAATCGGAATGGCACCTCTGGTTTCCCAAAACGAAAATTACTGGTTTTATGGAACAGATAGTTTTGTTTGTTCCATATTAATTTAAATATGCAGTTGATGTTATTAACTACTTATTCTGTAGAAACCACTGCATCTCTGTCTCACAAACAACTAAATCAAAATAAAGAACATTTTTTTAAAAGATTTTATTTATTTATTTATTAGAGAGAGAGAAACACAGCTAGAGAGGGAACACAAGCAGGGGGAGTGAGAGAGGGAGAAGCAGGCTTCCCTTGGAGCAGGGAGCCTGAGACAGGGCTCTATCCAAGGACTCTGGGATCATGACCTGAGCCATAGGCAGGCACTTAATGACTGAGCCACCCAGTCGCCCCAAGAACACTTTTTAAATAATGTAAGCAAGGTGTTACTGAACCCTATTTTCTGTAAGAGAGCTCTAGGTTTATAATGAGTAATCATAGGGGCGCCTGGCTGTCTCAGTTGGTTAAGCGTCTGCCTTCGGCTCAGGTCATGATCTTGGGGCCCTGGAATCGAGCTCCCCGTTGGGTTCCCTGCTTAGTGGGGACTCTGCTTTTCCTTCTCCCTGTCCCTACCCCCTGCTCATGCACACTCTCTCTCAGATAACAAAATCAGATCTTCTAAGAAATGGGTAATAATAAAGAACTTTCATTTCTTTCATTTCTAGTTCACTTCTTTTGTTGGAAAAATGTGCTTTTCTTGGATAGTTCCCAGGAGCGGCAGTAAAAAGACATCAGCAATATCATATCCCACTTGATTCAGCTTTGGCTGATGTGCCATAACAGAGAGCCCTGGGAAGCACGGCTATGTAGATTCACATTATTTCTCCCTTTTTGTACATCTGAGTCTTATGTTAGCAGTTTGAATCCACAGTATTTTACTCCCCTGGCACCAAGCTCAGATACTCTGTTCTTCCCATAGAGAGAAAAAGAGGATTCATGATGATGATATACAGAAAATTATGAAAGGTTTACTGGTGGTTTGGGTTGAATTATTGAAGCATCTTTTCTGGGACAGTGTGTTAAAATGAAGACATTATAACAGGCAGAAAGGTGCTGTTTTTGTGTCTTCAGATTGCGTTAGAGAAACACTGACCTGAGTTATGTATAGGCTTTCAAATAGCTTTACTTTGCAGAAACAAAATAATGGCAAAATTAAATACCTGTGGTTCTAGTCTAGTTCTTTGCAGTGTGTCAAGAAGCTTTCATGAGATGCTATTGAAAATTTAGGGGACTTAGACTAAAACTTCTTGTTACATTTTATGTGTCTTGGATTCCTTTATGTCTCCCCTTAATCAAGAAAACACTGAAGTTGTGTCTAAAAACTGGTATTTTCTTTTCAAATATTACAGGGATTTGAAAAACAACCTTTTAATAGCTATCTTCCTATTGTGGACAGAGAAGTGTTTTAATGAACTGGGTTCAAATTCCATTTCATCAGTTTTGACAATTTTGTTTAATCACAAACAAATTACTTACCTGTTTGAATTTCAGTTTTATGCCTTTAAAACAGTGTCTGTAATACCCACCTGGCAGTGTTATCCTGGGAAATGACTATGATGGAAAGCTTGTAGAATAAAGTAGGAGGCTCAATAAATGTTTTCCCTTTGACAAAGGATCATATGCTAAATATTGATCGTATGTTTAAGTCAGTTGAATTTGTTTTGTATTGTTGACAAAGGGAGGGGGGTTATATTTATCTAATCAGGGTACTATTAAATGGTGTTCTTAGTGGTTATCCTGCGAAAAAGAAAATCGCAACTGGTTACTTGTTCATGAAGTTTTATTACTTTGAGAAATACATTGTTCCAGTTTTCTTAATATTGTTGTCTTAGAAGGCTTGTTTTAAAATTTTTTTTATTATTTTATTTTTTTTCTGTTCTTTTTTAAATGTAATTTTTTCAGTGTTCTAAGATTCATTGTTTATACAACACACCCCGTGCTCCATGCAGTCCGTGCCCTCCTCAATACCCACCACCAGGTTCACCCACCCCCACCCCCTCCCTTCCAAAACGCTCAGTTTGTGTCTCAGAGTTCAGTCTCTTGATCGCAGGGTTGATAGTAGTTAACTATGTGATTACGTATTATTATGGCCTTAAGTTCTTATATTGACTACTGCTTACAGCATGGAGTTTAAGTTTAAAGTAGCTATCACTTTTTGGTGACCTGCTATAGAAATTAACCTGTATTGATGAAACAGTATTTGGTAATACTGTATCATTACAATAGTTCATAATAGTTTGGCAAAGGCTATTGTCTAATCCATTTTAAAGGCAAATCACCCGTCTTGTTAAAAAAAAAATATTCATTTACTTACGAAGAGCCCTACATTTCATTTTAAATAAAGCATTTCATCTCATAGTTAGAGAAAAAGAGGTATGAAGTTTTAAAGGACTCTCCAGAATCACGTTTAACTAGATTAAAATGGCAGAAAACTAGATTAATGGCAAGAAAGTGGCAGGAAAGATACATAGTTATTTCTAATCGTCTGGAAGGTGTAAACTTGAGGACTTTTAATCCTTGTTCTGACACTAACTACCTGAGTGGCCTTAGGTAGATCAATAAACTTCCTGTAAATCAGTTTCCATTGCTGGAAAAAATGATGCAATGCCTGTTAGTCCTACTTACAGCATAATTGTGAGAAGAAAGTGAAGTAATACAAAAAGAGTACTTACCCAGACTCAGCCAGCCTAAGGGGGACAGAACTTGGCCATCTTTAAGATATGGCTTCTTCAATTAAACCCTGCAGATCCTGAGCTCTCAACTTAATTCTAGGAACCAAACTGTATTACCAGAATACTATAGAACAAAGTCACTGACACCTTTTACACTTGCAGAGAAAAGAATAAATTACTTTTTGTTATTCTCTATTCTGTTGAACTGGTCTTCAGAGCTTTCACCTGAAGGCTATTTATTGATTTGATACACACTGTATTTTTTAGTGTGCTCATTTTTAGGGGAAAAAAGGGGTTTTACCTTCTTTTCTTCTAACAGAATCATTTTTTATCTTGCATATGTAAAATCCTAAATCAGAGTATGATGGGGCATGGGACACCATTGATGCAGTGTGTAATATTGACTTTGCAGAATAAATAGCATTTGGCAAAATTACTTTGAGAGAGCAGTGTATCTCCCTCATCTCTTCATTTTTTTTTAAACTGGTTTCAACAGAACAGAAAAGAAAAACATTGAAATCTGAATATATTCTTATTATCAGAGAAGTTATAAGTCAAGAAATAAAAATTGATAGAAGGAAGACATTCCCAAGTTATTCTGTCCTTTTAAATTGTGCACCTGCTGTAAGAATAAGAATAAAATATAAGAATAAGAATTACAATATGGCTCTGATTGATTCTGACTGTAAGTGTATGTTTCCTTTATTCTGTACATGGAAGCATTTTTGTTCTTAGTTTATTTTTAATCAAAAGATCCAACTTTTTGATTTTGACACACATATTTAGGCCTGTAAGTTAACAATTCCAAAAACAACTTGAAGTAGCTTGTAATAAAATGAAAGATAGGTCCAAATACGAAAGAACTTCGGTTTGCATTTAATTGCAATCTTTGATCCTTTCCTATTATAAATATGTGCTTAGCTACTTTAAATTGACCTTGTTTTTATATTTCCTTTTACATCATTAATTGTTCGTAGTGCTTTGAATGATCTGTAACACATTAGTCAGACTACCTCTGTTCAGAATCCAGCTCCAGCGCTTGTTAGCATCAAAGGTTAAATCAGGTGGACATGAGTTAAAGTGGTAAAAACAGATTTTCTTCAAAAACAACCATTGTAATAGGGAAGGAGGTCCAGTGTGAACTGAAGTCAACTCTGCCAAAAGAAGGGACAAAAGGCCTTTGGAGTCTTGGGGGTGCTAGAGGAATATTGGGGGGTGGTCCCTGTGACCAGGCCATCTGGCTTTATTCATTGGCACCTATCTAGAGGAAAAACAAGCTTCTCGTATCTTTACAACAGGAAGCAAGCAGTGATGTAAGTTAGAGCAAGGCATCCACTGGCTGAGAACCAGAGCAGAATTGTCTCATTGAATGTGAGAAGACGGTTATGGGTTATAGAAGACTTACATCTCAGAGAGGTGGAGCAAAGATTGATGATTGCCAGCTTTCTAAAGCAACTGCACTAAGAGGAGATTAAAGAGCCTACCTGCCTAGTGCCAGGTTTTGGTTAGAACAAACAGAGAAGTTACTTAGCCTCTGTTTGCCTCAGTTTCTTCATCTGTGAAATGGGGTGAATAACAGTATATCACAAAGCTGTGTTTGAGGATTAAAGAAGTGAAGACATATAGAATGTTTAGAACAGTGCTGGCACACAGTAAGTTCTCGGTAAATGTTAGTTACTATTCTTACTATCTTTAAAGTGGAGTTCATAATAGTATCTGTCTATGATGTTTGATTATTTTAGGTATTAAATGATATAATAGTGGAGAACTATGCACATAGTAAGAATTCAGTCACTGTTTCCTTAGCAATAGTAATGTTAACAACAGTGGCTATAGTAGCCACAGATGGTTTCCAGCCCTGAATTACTCATAGCTCGGGAGGGCCAAATAGAAAAGAATCTTCTACATAGTGTTTTTTACGGTAGAATGGAGTTTTGTGACAGTAGTAATTCCGAAACTGGAAAAATATTTATGAACAATCCTGTACATGATTATAAGATCTTTTAACATTATTTTGCTGTTACATTTCTTGGGTTTGGATACACAATCCACATCTCTGTCATTTATGTAGCTTAACCTCCTTGCTGTGCAATCGTCATCATCCTCCAGCACATTTCCTTCTTAGCAAAATAAAGGTAAATCTAAATAATTATAAAGCCTTTTAAGAAACAAAACAGTTTGCTTAATTGAGAAAAAAAAAGGCATACTTTAGTAAAAGTAGTAATGAAGACTGAATCTTATTTCTTGAATTTTTCAAAGTTTAAGACTCTGACTTGAGGCATATTTAAACTTCCACCCAATACAGAATTTTAAAAAGAGGTACATATTTCACAATTTTTCAATGCTATCCAGTAGGTTTAGGGATATGCAGATGATCTCTATCTGTGTTTATGGAGCCTCTTGATTCCAGCACTATACAGTATCAATCCATGAAGTATGAATTATTAAATGAATTTAGTCTATATTTATATTGGGCATATTATCAAGCAAGGCACGTAGTTTTCACTGCATAGTTTCTACTAAGGAAGTGTAATGCGTAGGTCAACAGAAGCCAATTCTATTAAATTGCAATTTTTACCACTAAAACTTCTTAATGTTAATATAGTTGATGGAGGGAAAATGGCCATTTACATAAGAGATTAGTTGTTGGAAAAGAAGGAGTAACTTGAGTTAATGTTGATTTCTTCCATGTACTACATAAGAACATTAAAGTAAAGGGAGAACAACCAAATATATTTTAAGAGCAACTTGTATTCATTGTACTTCTCTAATTAATATTTGAACAGTTGTAAAGTGATTCAGGAAATTAAATATTTAATTATGCACATAGCGAAGATGGCCAACACTAACTCCTACCACTTTAAAGTCAAGCGCTTTAAATTGTTTCACTCTTTTTATGGAAGCATCTGAAATGTTGCCTTTAACTGTGACAGTGCGAGAAATATCGCTCGTGACAATGGGCTTATAAATAGGATTTGAAGTCAATTAGGAAAGAGTCCTAGAAAAATGTTTGGAGCACCTATGTTCTAGACGTGGTGCTTGCATTAACTTGGTCACACCCAACTGGCCGGGCGCTTCACCTCACCGGGCCAGTAGTAGTTCTTTTCAGTCATAGAGCCCATGATTTTACTGGTTGTCCCCCCCCCCCTTTACTAGCAGCAGATTAATTCAGATTTTGTATCTTTCCTTCCCTGATAGTCTGATACATACTTCTGCATGTCAGTGCGTTTGCCTGTGGATAAAGAAGCCTTCGTGAGTAAGTATTAATTGGGTGGTATGCCTGGGGTGGGCGGTGGGAGGGAGGGCAGCTATTTGAAATCAGTGAAAGGTTCTCTGTGACGGTTATGAGCATATCACTCTTTTACTGTCAGTTTCTAAAATGCATTTATCATGCCTAATGCAGAAACAAACTAGAGAGAGTCACTCAGAGACAAGATTACAAACTGTATCTGGAGAGATTCATGAGTAATAGTAGTTAAGGAGTTGCATGCAGATGTCGAAGGTTGCCAAAACCGTGTGGTCCCATTTGTACAGTATTGGCTTTCTGTCTGTGGCTGGATGCTTCATTCCACTCCACTCAACAGACTGTTTATTTACCTGCTGGTTCATGCTATAAATTGAGTGTACTTAGACTCACCATCAGGGAATTTAAGATTTTACCTGTCAAACAGTAGATGGATAGAAAGGAAGGAAGGAGAGTTTGAGAGAAGGAAAGAAAGGAAGGAAAGAGAGGGGGAAAGGAAGGAGCATTGGTCCTCCTGTGTATATTATAGAGTAAGAGGACTCATAAATGGCCGGTTCTACCCCAGCTGAGGCCTTAAATCAAATAGGAAAAGTGACAAAATGCCATCTGTTTTCATCTGGGTTGTTTTAATTGAAATATCCTTATGACAGAAATATCCTTATAACTGTTTAGGGAGGAGGTATGATTGGCAAATTATTCATGGATTTGTTCTTTTTCTCCCTCTGCTTTACTTTTCTGGTTTGAGATGTTGATTTTGGAGAGAAAGTAACGACGATGAGAGTTGTGCTTTGGTCCCGTGAAACTAATCTTCAAATGGGCTGTCTGAAATGCCTATTATGTGAATTATAAAATGTGTACAGTCACCCCAGGGCCATCTGAGGATGAATTTTCATAAGGTGTTCCCACAGGGATATACATTATAGACTTGAAAAGCCAGACCAGTGTGCATTTTTTCCCCACACACTTTGGTGGCAATTTCAACAGAAAATACAACTTATAACAGCACTCTAAATACTTGCTCCCATAGTTAATTCCTAAGAATGAAAGTCAGACCTTGTGAAGTTGAGTGTTGTCTTAGTATCCTTACTCTGTATAATAATTGATTATTACTAAGAAAAAAATAAGTAGAAAGGATGGTGCTCCCAGATCCTGAACTCTAAAGACAGAGAGTAACGTCAATTTTTAATTGTAGTGCCTTGAGTACTGCTAAATGTGATTTAGCATATAAATTCATCATTAAAATATCAACAGTAAGGCTTTCCTCAATTTCATATCCGCATTTTTGGCAGCCTAGGAGAATGCGCTGAAAGGCATTTTTACATGAACTTTTTTTCTTTACTGATTTTGTGTTTTCTTTCCAAGCTCCAAGAGAGTCTTGATTGTTCCTGTTGCACATTTGCTTAGAAGGCCAGTCTCCATACCTGTATTAATATGATAGTCATGCTTCACAGCAACGTTACAAGTCTCACATTAATAGGTTGCTGCTTTGTTTCTGGAGGGTAGTGGTAGTATATGATTTCAGAGCTGGTGACTCTACACACTGAAAATATATGTCCTGGAATGCGTTATTGCTCTCCTAATATAAATGTGTTTACTTTCACATAAATTAAAATTAAAAAGTACAAGTGAATATATATTCAGAAAATATTCATAGGAAACTCATAAAGGGCTGTAGTAGAACTAGGGTACTAAATGTTTCTGCATTTTCTTAGGCACTTCCCTTCTAAGATGAAACTATTCCCATTTCTAAGGTCTGTAAAGGAGCTTGTAAGATTAATAATTATTTTCATTATCTTTTTCTTTTTCGTTATTGTTGGGATGATTGCATGGATACTAAAGATTTTGTCACTTGTTCATGTCCTTTAATGTACTAGCTCCAGGCGATTTGTGGTTACCATTATCTTGCATAATCCAGCAAACACAGGTGTTTAGGTGTAAGCAAATTAGAACCGGAAAATTTACAAACCAAAAAGAAATACCAAACAATCATTTATATAAAAGAATAAGTAAGGGGAAGTTTGCCTGTATTGTCTCATTAATTCTTAGGACAAACCTGAAAGGCAGTCCCATTTTATAGTTAGAGAAACAAAGACAGGAACATCTTGGTCTTTCTTTGATTTATCAAGTGGTAGGAGAGTAGTTTACATAGAATCCTTGCTCCTACAATCAGCTCATCGCCACCTGTTTACTAAGGGCCTACCAGACACTAAGATACTTAAAGCCAGCTAAGCCTAAGTAAGCCATTTTATAGAGGAGGAAACAGAGGGTCAGAGAGATCAAGGAACATGCCAGGGCTTTTTGCTAGCTATGTGTTCCCCTACCTGTGTGCTATTAGATTTGGATGTGAGAGGATAGTGGATCAAGGAAGAAATGAAAGAAGTTATCAAATGGATAGATGGAGCCAAAATACAGCAGTTGCACACACGTCTGTCTTCCTCATATCAAGTACAATTATTCTCTTATTCCCTTATCTTCATTCCCTAATGGGAACGCAGTTTTGCCAAGAAGACAAATAAACCTCAAACCATCTTACAAAATGAAACCCAATACACATGAAAATTAAAAGATTTATGGAAGGAAAAGGATTTGAATGCATAGGTTGTATGTTGGGCAGGTGATCATACATAGGTTTTCCAGATTCCCAAAGTCAAAGTTTTGCTAGTGGTAACCAGAGCTTTGCCACAAATGAAAAATATGGGTTGTCACAAATTCTGGGTCTCAAGATGCCTTATCGTAAGATCAGATATGGTTGAAAATGAGGACTTGTAAAGCCTTTAATACTTTGTTTCTTTTCTTAAGACATTTATCAATGTTATACTTTCTGCTTTCATTATCTGTACCTCTTCAATTTTTGAATGCCAGTGGGATATGTGCAACTGGCTGTGGTGGAGATCGATACCGTGTGCTTCATACATGAGTGAACACTAAGCAAGTGTCTCGCTTGACCATTTTTAAGTCCTTTAAGTCAATGTAGCATGTAGTGCACAATTTATCTTTTTGCCTTTAATTATACTCTTCTTGGAATGTAAAGGGATAATTCTTTTTTAAGAAAATCCACTTGCTTATAAATTTGGCAAACTTTAAAAATTCTGCTGTGTGCCAGTTATTGGGCAAGGCAATGGGGATGTGAAGTATGATACAAATTCAAAGAAATTACAGTCTGGAAGAATTCCCGAAGACAGGAATACAAATATTATAACATCTGAAAAGAACTTTCTTCTTTGGCTTTTCAAATATCTAAAGAAAATCACA
Source organism: Spilogale gracilis (assembly GCA_004023965.1). Taxonomy (NCBI): domain Eukaryota; kingdom Metazoa; phylum Chordata; class Mammalia; order Carnivora; family Mephitidae; genus Spilogale; species Spilogale gracilis. The sequence goes on along the minus strand of PITA01006435.1, from coordinate 52,159 downwards.
AAAGGCAGAGTACAATTCAGATTGTTTATTAGGACTCAAACAAACTTTCTTGATGGTGTCAAAAGGCAGAATTGCTTTTGAATAATTTATAATTTTGGCTTTCTGCTTATGTGACTAGTTATGTAATTCATTTTAGATAAACATACTTCTTCATTTTGAGAAGAAGATACCATCACAGTTGTCATAGAATTTGTATGTGCCTATGCCTGTCATATTTACGTAGGAGCATACACAACATCTTTGATGCATTTATGTGTCTCCACTGAATTATTAAATGAGAATTAAAGCTGATGTTTTGGGAAATACAATAATGAAGATAAATATCATTTTTATGCTTTGAACAAAATCATAGCTTTCCCTAGAGCATTGCTTTTGTTTATTGTTTTAATAAGAAATCACAGATTAGAATGGGTGAAGGTAGGATAAAATCTGCATTTGACCACTGAACTGTGATGCTGTCTAAAAGGTGTTTTACAGGCACTCAGAGGAATTGACTCTGACAGCAGCCCACTCAGCCAAGAAATTTGACTGTCATCTTCATCCACTTGCTTTTCCTTCACATGGATGACCAGTAAATAAATGTGTCTTTTCCTTAGTGAATGATGGCAGGTCCCTATCTATCAGATTGCACTATACAAATGAGATAGAAGCCATTGAATTTAGAAATAGATGAAATTAATCTAGTGATTCATTGCTCTTCCTTTTCTTGGGCTTCTCTCTTGAATGTAGAACATCTGCTGCAAAATAGCACGGTTAGACTTGAGTATTTCCGAATGGGACCTTTCCTCAACAAAGCACATGATCAGGTGATACTGGGTTACTTCAGAAAATACAGGAACAATCTAATTTTGATCATGCTTTTGGGTCATTACATAAAGTCACTACATGACTATAAAGACGAAGTTCTGGCAGGATGAAGTGCTCAGATAATCACAGTTTATGGCATATTCTTGTCAAAATGAAGAAGTATGTTTATCTAAATAGAAGGATGGGGGGTGTGTGTGTGTATTTGTACATACATGAGTCTCCATCCCCATGCAGTCACTCTCTCACCATTCTGCGTCCCATTAGTTGACTACATATCCTTTCCTTTCTCTCTTTACCCAGGATCTTCTCCGACGTGAGAAATGTAGGCTGTCTCTTTACAGGACAATTGGGTAACTTCCCACAAGCCCCCTCGGAAACTTTTCGGGTTTCTGAGTGAAAGCTGCTTGGAGAGATAGCACAAATAATAGGTCTCTGATGAGCAGAGAAAACCTGATTTGTTTGGTCATAATCAGGAAGGAGAAGCTGCTACTGTCCATGTTGTCTCAGAGTATTTCCAGGATGCCCTCTATGGTTTGGTCACCCAAATGCCACATTTTTAACACGACATCCCCTGATAGCCCTCAGGAGTTTTTTTTTTTTCCCCCCAGGTGATAAGACAGAGGGAGAGGAAGGAGTAGGAAGGATGTCATTATATTTTATAAAGCTGAGAGTTAGGAATGTCTTCAGTTCGATACGTCTGGAGATCTTTAGAAAGTAACTAACACGCTGACACTGCTGTTTTATTGCAGTAATGTCAAAATGCCACCTGCCCCCCCCAGCATTCCCAGGAGAATGGCTGATTCAGAGAGCCCAGGTCTGAGTCAGATCTGATATGTGAATGCCCGTCGTTAGCTGGGGGTTTGTGGCATTTTGACAGTCATCAGGAAGTAGTCATTTTGGCTCTTTCAGTAGGGCTGACTTCAGGGGCCAACTTTCAAAAGGTGAGCACGGACTGTTCTCATCACACCAAACATCATGTGAGAGACAGGATTTTCTCTGCATCTGGGAAGATGGTCCATTTGGATCTTCAGAGGGGAAGAGAATATTCCAGTGGCTAATGATATAATTGATGAAGGAGCACACTGGGCTCAAGTGTGAGCCTCACCACCTGCCAGCCATGTGGCTGCACACAAGTGACTCAGCCTCTCTGGACTCCAGGCTCAAATGCTTGAGGGGAAAGGACCAGACTCCTAGGGTCATTGTGAGCCGTGAGGGAGCCTGGCATGGGACAAGCCTTCAGTAAATGTTAGGGATGGTTACTAAGTGCAGAGAGCTTCCTGACCGGAGTGCAGAGTGGTGTAGATAGCCATCATGTTGCAACCTTGGGGGGAGTTTGGTCAGGGAGACTGGGCATCATTATGCACAGCCTGAAAAGGCAAGAAGGGGCAATGGGTTTCGTTCTGCAGGCAATTAATGGGGGACGACTACAGGGATGACATTACAAATGAAAGGCTTAATGAAGCTTATGCTATTTTATCTTGCACAGCCTGGCTGATAAAGTCTATTTATTGATTATGTAGTTGGTTCTGACATATACCAAAAAGTTTCATTTTTAAAGATCTGTCATCCAGAAGTTTAATTCTTTTTTTGTGTTTAAATCCTTTATTTGGAAGTAAAGACTATTTCATTTTAAATTTATGTTCCATTTAAAGGCTTGCTTAGGTGTCTTATTTCTTAGTTAATTTGGCAACAGGAGCTTCAAGTCCTCATAAACCACATGAAGGACTCTTTCTGAAGTGCACATCATGGTCCAAGCTAGTGAGAATTAATGACAATTTCTCTATTAAGCTTTCTGATTTAAAATGTTCAAACAAAAGGTCTTTATTTTAATGTAGAATTGCTTTATGGTTATGCAGGAAGCTGGCAGAAGATAACATAATATGCGATGGCTGTGGGTTTTTAGCATGTTGCTAAATGGGTTTTGCTGCCGTGGGCTTTACCTGTGTCTGAACCTCTCTGACCCCACTGCAAAATGATGAACATGAAGGATGATCCTATCCTACGCTTCCATGACAATTTGGAGCATTATCTTCAGTTTCTGTATGTGGATTTTGAAATATAATCTTTACTTTGGGACAAACAAAGAAATGTTTATGGAAGTGATATTAAGATCTGACTCCTGGGGTGCCTGGGTGGCTCAGTCATTAAGCGTCTGCCTTCGGCTCAGGTCATGATCCTGGAGACCTGGGATCAAGCCCTGCATTGGGCTCCCTGCTCGGCTGGAAGCCTGCTTCTCCCTCTCTCATTCCCCCTGCTTATTTCCCTCTCTAGGTGTGTTTCTCTCTGTCAAATAAATAAATAAAATATTTTAAAAAATAAAGATTTTTTTTCTCTAAAAAAAAAGTCATTTTTTTTAATGATAACAACTCTTTTACGTTATTATGTCTTAAACCTGACATCTCTCTAGTCTCTCAAGATTGAATTTGGCGTAAAAACACTACCTGTAGTAGAATACAGACACTGCACAGAAAACAACCGTGAGCACTGGCAACTTAATTGGTGTTCCTGCTTCAGACCTCAGATGATTTTGATGGATCAATAATTTTATCCACCCCCCCCCAGGAGCTTATTTGTTTTTACAGTTTGCCTTGTATATTTTGGAGGGCAATACAATCCAGACTAAGATGAGTTAACTAAACTCTAAGCTTGCTTACATAGTATATTTTCAGCCACTAAAAATGTTGACTGGGTCAGAATCACCTGGGATTCACCTGTGAAACTTTTCACATGTACACTCGCCTGGAATGACCTCTCAGATTTAAATGAGATATGGATGGAGGAAGGGCTAGGACTGATCCAGGATTGACATTGAGCATTTGTATTTTTAATAAGTTGCATAGGATAATTCTAATATGCGGCACTAGATAAAAAGTACCATTGACAAAAATTGTTTAACAACAGGTAAAAATATCCACAGCATAGGAAATAAACTGTTTACTGTGTACAGTATGATTCCACTGGGAGGAAAAAGGAAACAAAGCCAGTTCTTTTTTAAATCTGATAGGTTAATTATCCATGGTCTATAGTATTCCTTTAGTGCATTAAAAGAGGTGTTTCTCTTTTTCTCATTTTCAGTGGTAATTTAGGGTTGATTTTCTGTATATGGATATCTCCTAAATCTCTAGTTCCTACACTTGGCACATGGGTTCTTTGAAAACTTTCCACATCCTACGTCTGGCAGATACATTGAAATTTAACATGCAGACCTGGATATCCACTTGGAAAGGAAAAATGGAGAGAAAGCCAAGTGCTAAATGAAATTCTACCGAAGGTCACATTCTTGGAGAATTTTATGGTTCTGATTGTAGTCTAATGTTAGCCAAAAGAAGCCATAAATTTCAAACAACCTCATGCAGTTAGTACAAATTTTGCTTAGAACTCTAGCAACTAGACCTAAGTATCTCTGCTTAGTATGTCACCCACATGCACACTTTCAAGTCTTTCACTTCAGCTGACATTATCCTTTGAGAAGTCCTCCAACCTGTGCACTTTCAGAGCCATCGTGTTCCTTTAATTAATGTGCATGAGTTACTATTTCTGCAGTCTTAGTCCTTCAACAATATTCGATTCCCAGGACTTACCCACACTCACTCACCTATAAGCTTTTCCCAGGTGTTATACATCAGGCAATCTGAACCAACACCCGTGGAGACTGAAGTTCCATTTCTACTTAAGCAACTGTCATCTTATTATTGAGTTAGAAGAGTCCATGGCGCTTTTTAATCTTATCGGATGTAATATTCCCTTGCGTTCTCACAAGGGTGTGCTTCTGCCTGTTTGTCACTATCCCAAGGCTGCCTTTGTTTATTCTGCCTGTCAGTTGTTTTCATTATTATCCTCTGGCTGTCTTCCCCTTGGATCCTTTATTTCTTTGTTGTGTGATGGGAGAAGAAAGGAGGGGGTATTTATTTTAAGATGTGATTTGAAATTTTTTCCCATATTCTTTTTGTGTACTGTTGAAACCTCCACTATAGTCATATGTGTATCTTGTGCCCAACAGACTTCATTCTTATTCACTAGAGGTGGGATCTTGCTTTGCAAAGCTAGGAATAATAAGTAGGAAGGAAGCAAAGCCAGGAAATGGGCCTGTCAGACTAACCTTTTCCCGGTTGACCCCTCCTCACCACTGGCAGCAGGCCCTTCAATGAAATTGTCCAAGGCTTGCTTTGTTTTAGGGCACCTACTATTTGTTTTAGATTTACATTTTGATATGACATTCCTTTTGCTGGCGGTATTTTTCATTGCAACTTGCAATGAATTATACTTTGAGCTATGATTATATAAATACTTTGATATTAGACTCTTTCTTTAAGATGTGAAGAAGATGGTTATATACCAGTCTATACCAGTAATTTACTTAGCATTCAAATTAGATCTTGGGATTCTGGAGGAATGCATGTGTCACTGAGAGTAAGCTATGAGAGGGAACTCTGAGAAATGTTCTTTTACTACCTCTTAAAGATATTGATTTGTTTCTAATTATAGAAACTAAAATCAAACACTTATCTAGTAAGAGTTCAATGTGGAGCAAATAAGTGGTTCTTAAAATAGTTTGTCAGAAGGAAAAAAAATCAGAAAATGGATAGAGAAGTTATATGTTGTATAATTTCTGCCCTTTATAAAGGACAATTAGAAGATCCTCTTTGCGGTGTGCCTGGGTGGCTCAGTTGGTTAAGCGACTGCCTTTGGCTCGGGTCACGATCCCGGAGTCTGGGGATGGGGATCGAGCCCCACATTGGGCTCCCTGCTCGGCAGGAAGCCTGCTTCTCCCTCTCTCACCCCTCCTGCTTGTGTTCCCTCTCTCACTGTATCTCCCTCTGTCAAATAAACAAATAAAATATTTTTTTAAAAAATATCTTCTTTGCATAAGCAGGGGTCCAGGCAAAATATTTGGCTTCCTTCCTAATGAAGAGCCATAGACATTGTACGTCTTCATGATCTCTTTTTTCCAACAGGTCTCCTCTCTGCCCTTCCCTGAATCTTTTACTTAATATTTCATTTTATGAATTTAATGATAGCTCACTTTAAAAGAAAAGTTTGCCTTGTTTTACAGCACTACACAGACTGCAATATTAAAAACAAAACAAAACAAAACAAAACGCAAAAAAAAACCTTGCTAGGGTCTCCTACACGGATCCTGCCACCTCAAGGCTTTCCCTAAGACTCTGTCCTGAGCTTTTTTGTCCGTCCTCATGGCTTCAGGGTTCAGTTTTTTTGAGTGATTCCCAAATATGTAGTCCTCTGACTGTTTCTTGAACAAGGGTCACAGAATCCCAGTCTTCTGCTGGGTATCTTCACCTACATTTTAGTGTTGCTTTGCACCCAACAGTTTAATTCTTGATGAAATGCTCTTGGCCATGTTGGCTTATTATCAAAATTCCCCAAATGACTCAAACATAGGAAGTCTACTAATATCAACCTCCCATAATCCATGCATTTAAGGAGAATGGGAACCATATGGTCATCTGCATAGGTTCTGAAAAAGCAGAAGTGTCATCCTCTTGTTTGCCAAAGCCCTCATTGGATTGGCAGAGGGATGTTGAAAGAGAGAGAGAGCAGGAGTCGGATAGTAAGATCAAAAAGTTGGATGTGCATAGAGTGAGATAAGCCTTTTGATAAAAACAAATACAACATAACAAATTGCATCACATACCAAAATAGGTTTAAAGTGAATAGAAAACAAAGGCCTGGTACTCCCCCCTTAGAACTTTTTCAAATTTAATTCTGCCAGGGATGATACTGTGGGAGGATTCTGAAAGGAAGGAAGGAAATCCTGAATTTAACTTGAGAGTGAGTCTAGGAAGACAGAGTTCCTCTTATCCCTTCTGTTTCTCTTGGTAACAAATTTATGCTTGTTAACAGTAGGATTTTCTATCATTTGTGATCTGTGGTGAGTTCTAATTGATTCTTTCCTTCCAAAGTACCTTCTTCAGCCTCACAGGCTTATTATATATATTCTTTGATGAAAGGAAACAAAGCCTCAAGTTATAGCAAGTCCATTTTCCAGCCATTTTGTCTTCGTTAACTTTTTTTTTAATATTTATTTATTTATTTATTTATTTATTCATTTATTTATTTATTTGACAGAGAGAAACATAGCCAGAGAGGGAACACAAGCAGGAGGAGTGAGAGAGGGAGAAGCAAGCTTCCCGCCGAGCAGGGAGCCTGATGCGGGGCTTGATCCCAGGATTCCGGGATCATGACCTGGGCCGAAGGCAGTTGCTTAACCAACTGAGCCAACCCAGGTGCTCCTTGGTTAGCTTTTTAAATGGTGACATGAACATCTCAGGATGTGATTTTTAGGCTTTAAATTCTTATTTTCAGTGCATAAGTGAAAGACTTTTTATTTCCCCTGAAAGTTGTGAGTCAGTCGTGTTTTCTGACCAACCATGCTTTGTAAGTCATGGCGCTATAATTTGATAGAAAACATCTTTTATTTTATAAATACTCATGTGCTACTCAGATACACATTTTGGCAGCAAATGATGTTTTATTAATATTATCAGACAGACAAAAAGAGCTAAAAGATGCAGTTTTGCACACACCTGAAACTTGGGATTATTTTAGACTATTGAGCATTCTTCTATGTAAAGGGGACTTGGAAAAGGGCCTGGTAGTGCAGCATTTCAAATGCAGATAAAAGTAGATGAGCCACACCCAAGCCAGGAAAGGCAGCTCATGCTGAGCATTGACCATGCATAGTATAATTTATCTTCAGTTTTTGTTTTATCTTCTCTCTGAACTCACTTTTGTTTATTTTACTGTCTTTCAACTGCTATTATTAGGAGAAAAAAAAGAAATGTCACTGCACAAGTTCCAGTATCCCTTTAATGAGTGCACAGTACTCATCCAGGACAGTGATTTTCTCTCCTTTGTACTTTCGTAAAAGATACATTTTCCACTTTTATTTTCTAGTAAATTGTTTCCTCATATCACATCCCAGTGACTACTGTTATTTTGAGATGGTAATAAATTTGTGTTATGAAGCCTTTTGCTCATGTTCTGACCACTCACTGTGGTTTCTGTTGTGCAGTGTCCTGGGTGTTTTATGCTACTCAGCACATTGCAGAAATCTGGAAGGGAATATATTGTGAATGCTTAGCCTGGAGCTTTCATTTTGTATCCGCATACTGCTCTCAACACTCTAAAAGGGGTTTTCCATTAAAAAAGTATGTGTGGGTAGATATGTAGTTTCAGCCTATTAATTATTACTTTCTCTTTTTGTTCTATAATAGTTCACTGCCCTACTAAATTAAATTGTCAAGTCATGCTCATCTCAAGGAATGAGAAAGAATTTATATATTCAGGACCATCTTAGCCTAAGAGCAACAAAACATCATTGTTACACAGCTAGTGGGACTGTTGAATGATGCGGTCTCTTGGGACATTTTGTGCACAGAAGTGTAACTTGCATTCACAATCACGTGTCCTTTTCTTTTTACAGTTGACTTCAAACCTCGTGCCAGCATGGATACTGTCCATCATATGTTACTTTTTGGATGCAATATGCCTTCGTCCACCGGAAGTTACTGGTAAGGGATGATAGTCCCACAGTTAAAAGGGGTGTAGAAAACAGATGTCTTTTACAAGTACAAATTGCATCTGTGCTAGTATTTTGCATCACATTAGTAAGCAGGTAGAATATTTACTTTTCAGAAAAGAACATGGTTCTTTTGCATCACGTGGTTATCATGGTCTGATTATCATAGGTATTGAGTCCGCTCTGGAGCACATCCATCAGTCTTTGACCCTGACTTAATAAATTAATGTCTGTTGTCTTAGATAGCATATCAAGGTATAGACAGCTTATAAAAAACGACTGACAATTTAGATAATGGATGCTCCGATGTTTACTTTTTTAAGATCATGCTTCGACCCAGAGAACACCAAGGCTCTGTTCATTGAGCACTGTTTAATCCCAGATACCATGCTAGGTGATCTGTATACACCATTTCATTTTTTCCTAAAGACTTTGCAGAGCAGTTAATATTGTCTCCACTTAACAAACAAGGAGCCTGAGCCTCAGAGAATAAGAATCACATTTAAGGTAACTCAACTGGTTGGTGACAGACCAGGATAGAACACTTGGTTGTCTGGTCCCAAATCCAGTTATTTCCATTTCACCACACTGCCTCCCATTGATTCAAGCAACTGTGGCAGTTTTAGAATTTATTTTAATCACTGTGGTAAGTCTTAATAGCTTGCTATGAATGGTCAGTAAACATCTATTATATATCTGTTAAATGCCAGAATGATAGCAGATGCTGTGGAAGGTTCTAGAATAGATATTTTTTGTGTGTGTCCCTAGAAGCTTACAGCATAATTACGGCTTGAGATCTGCTTTCATTTTGTTCTTTGGTGTTCATGAAGATTGGTGAGCTTTGAGAATAGGCATGCATTTTAAGTCTCCTATTTTGCAACAATAGCCGGAATCACTGGTATTGAATGGTCCAGCATGACTGATGTGTCTTGCTTTGCGCTGAAGAAGGGTTTGTTTTGTGCTCTTGTCCCTACATAATCACTTACACTGAAGACCTTTCTCTGCACATCCTCATATTCCTCTCGCTGATGCAAGGCACATAGCAATAGCATTCGGGTCGTTTTTTATAACAAACAATTGTAATGTATACTTGGAACTGTTAAAAGCACAGGGCAATTAGTAGCTATCTCCAGGGACCAAGTACCATCAAAGCATTTGTTAATAGGCTTAAGTTATTTGTTGAAAGGGTTATTATCACATAGGAGTCCAGCTCACAAAACTGGGCTTACGTAAAAATGGGGCCAGCAAATCACAATTAACACTCTTTGCTATCAACATTCCAGTTTTTTGCTCTTCGGTAAATTTTTGTAATAAGATTCTGGGATTAAAAGATTATTCTGTGATGGCTTCTTCTGAATCTTATTCACCAAATCACATCCTTTGGCTTTATGTTTTAAAAATATTTCTTCTGAAATTGGCAATATTTACCTTTGGATTAGAATTCATGAAAACAGCTAGAAGGGATGTCAGCTTTTAAAACCTGCTTTACCTTTACCTTGGTTAAAGAAAACGAGTGAAAAAATATAACATCACTAAATGTTATTATGGTTTTAATTAAGAGAAATCTTATAAAATGAACTAAGCCTAGTTTACTGTTCTCATACAAGGGAACATCAGAGCAGACATTATTTTGGTCGTGTAAAAATATTTACTAATATTCTTAAATATACTGTTCTGAAATTAAGTCTTAGTAAAATATATTTTCCAAAAGATTCCAAATAGGTGAAAGAGAGAATTCAAAGAAACTGTAAATGAAAATGAAAAAGGCAATTTTGAGTAAAGTAATTGCTAATGTATTATTTTACTGACATTATGACTTGAAAGGCAACATAGAGTGAAGGAGTCGTGGACTAACCAGCTGGATTCCCTGAGTAAATTACTTATTTCATGTGAACTGGCCTTAGTTTCCTCATTTTAGGAAGGGACTACCACTAGATCATTTATAGAACTCCTCTATGCTCTAAAATTCCATAATTCTATGAATATAAATTGCATGCAGATGCTGAGTCAGATTGGAAAGCCATCATTATAAGGTACATGCACTGGTCCAGTCACCTCAAGCCCGCAGCCCACATTATTTTGCCATTCATTTGCATTCCTGAGTAATTAGAATGCTGAATGGCATTATACGTATGTCATTTTAAATGAATTTTTAGAATCTGCCTTGCAGCATATAGTCCCACTTAATCCATAGCTTTGTTAGGATTAACTTTATAACCCTACAAGCACAGTAGTTGGTGGTGTTATTTATCTTCTTTCAGCCAAGCCCATGTTCACGTCACATTTAAATGTATTTCAATATATATAACATAGTATCTGTTCAGTATGTAAACTAGAGGTATGCATTTAGTGAAACTGTTCTAGTGATGCTCACTTCCACAATCCGGTCTTATTTTCCATTTAAAAATGGTACAGATTTTATCCTGCAATATTTGGCAAGACCCATGCTTCTTTAAAGCATTGGCGCTCCGGGTGCCTGGGTGGCTCAGTCGTTAAGTGTCTACCTTTGGCTCAGATCATGATCCTGGAGTCTCGGGATCGAGTCCTGCATTAAGCCCTGCATCCCGTGTCAGGCTCCCTGCTCGGCGGGACGCCTGCTTCTCCCTCTCTCACTCCCCCTGCTTGTGTTCCTTCTCTAGCTGTGTTTCTCTCAAATAAATAAAATCTTTTAAATAAATAAATAAATAAATAAATAAATAAATAAAGCAAGCAAGCATTGGCGCTCACAGGATATTTCATGGACTAAAGTTTGCAGTTGCTTCACAAAAACATCTTCTACTCCCTGCACACGGGCTTAGCGGTGGAAACAGTCAATGGATGTTTTCCAACTGCTTGGCCTCTTATCCTCCCACCTGAATTACAATACTAATAACAAAAATCTATCAGCGTCAAAGCCTTGCATTATTTTTCTAAAATGGTTGAATCATGAAATTTATCACACTCATTTTACAGTTGCAAATCTATTCTTCAACTGCTCTAAGATCTAGACAGTAGTTAAATTAAGATTCCCAAACTTTCACATGTATTTTTGGATATGATACCTATCATGTTTTTTGATGCTTAAGAATATCAAGAACTCGTTCACATTCTGGGGAAATCTTTATGGGAATACAAAGCTGTTTTAGTGAAAGAAGAAAAAGTTAATAGGATATTTTAACACACAAACATCCAGCATAGATTTCCTTTTCTTTCTTTCTTCCTTTTTTTTTTCTGTTAGCTAGGATTACCCTGTCTCCACTTGAGTGTTCTATTTTCATTGCCAGCATGTTGGCAAATAGGTATGTAGCTCTAATAAAGTAAACATTTTCCTCCTGAAATTATGAAGTTATAATTCATCCCTTGTCTTCAGGCAGCACTTTCAATATGAAAGCAAAGAGCTCTTCTGATGATGTTTCTCTGTTGTGCCCTCCTTTGCTCTTTGTAATTGCCTCTTTCTACTGTTCATTAAAATATATTTACAGTTATATTAAGTTTACATGAAAATAGTAGACACAGCATGAAGCAGTTTTCATTATGTAGTCATTTTAATTTAAAATTTTCTTTCCTGTACACATATTCCAGTCTTTTGTGTCTCATTCCAAATTAGCAGCTCAGACTGGTAATGTGTCTAGTTAATTGTATGCATGTGCATTTAAATTGCATACATTGATGTGAACCTTTTAATATACTGTGGGGTGGTCCCTTTATAGTTAGAGTGGGCCTGGTGCTCAATTCCAAATTAAGATACCTCTAGAGGATGCAAATAAGGACTAGCTGATGGAAAGGCAGAGTACCTGTCAGATGTAACCCTCAAACCTTCTTTCCCAGGCCTTTAAAGAAGAAGGCAATTCACTGTATCTGGGGACCCACAGAAAGTAGTAGCACCAAGAATGGAGCAAGCATAGTGATTTGTTGGATTCCATTGGTGCTTGCAGACTTAATTCAAAGCATAGCAGTTCTAAGTTCCCCAGATTTCTTGCCTGAACATGAGCCGTAAGTGAGTAGATGCTTTGAGTGGCTTTTTTATGGTCAGTTAGGATACAAGGTGTTGAAAACTGGGTAATTTAGACATAATGTACCCTAGTACAGCTCTTCACTAAAAGGGGGCAAATTTTAGGAGATCTTAGAAATTGACATAGTGTATTTGTTTATTCTGTGAACACCTTTATTTTCATTCTAACAATCAGGTTTTTTTGTGGGGTTTTTTGTGTTTTTTTAATAATGCATGTTTGGCTATGGATAGTATTTCAGTCTTTGAAAATCACGATATTTTGTTCATACAAGTTGTTTGACATTTGGGGTAATTCAGGAGCACCGCTTTTTGTTACGTGAGTTTGTACAAGCGGGTACACTTTTATCTGCTCGACGCAGGACCTTGGGTTTAAAGACTTTATGATAATCTTGCCAACTGCAAGATTATGTGTTCACAGTATTGGATGATTAAAGTGAATAGGCTTCTTATGTACCCTGCCTTGTACTTAGGCATTATCCTCTGTGCATAAGTGGAATGATTGTTTCGTCTTAGCAATTAATATTTGATTGAAAACTGTTTCTAACGATCCTTGTGACCAACTACTTTTTACAAATCAAGGATGGCTTCTACAGGTTGTCTGATCTTTTTTGGAAAGGAGATTCCCAGCTGGTTAAATAAGGCTGTTTCCAGCTGTTCTAACTTGGAATCATTCTCAAGCTAAAGCAGTAGTGCTTTACCATCCTATGAAGATTTAGCTTAAATCCCTTTCAACTGCTTCTATTTATTAACCACCTGCTGTGTCTTTTTAAAATGCCACTGTCTCTACAGGGTTACAGATGCTGATGAGAGGAAAAAGAAGGGTAGCTAAACATATAAATATATATATATATAGCAGCCAGTATGTGAGACACCCTGCTTGGTTACTCATTGAAATGAGTGTTTTTCTAGGGTGATATTGCGTCTACAGCTTAGCTGCCTCCCTCCTGATGATAATGATTCTCTGGTTGAGAATGGCATTTACACATGCTGGTTTATGGACCCTCTCCACATCCTAGCTACCTGTCTTCTGTACACCATGTATCTTCCACAGTCCCCTCTTTGTTTCTTCTGCCACAACGAAATTTCTAAAGTTAAACATACATAACATCCTTGTTGGTATAACAGAGTCTACAAAACCTGTGCCATACCTTGTTCTAAGCACTATAAGTGTGCCTTTGATTGTGGTAGCAAATTTTAGCTATAAATCTCTGCTAGGCTAAAATTGATTGCATCTATTTTCTTTTTCTAGTTTAATATTATAATAGATTCATATGATAGTGCATATCAGGGTAATATGAGGGATCTTTGTTTATATAAGACATGCTTGGTACTTATTCTTACTTGTAGTTACCAGTGATCATAATCCTTGGCTAATTTTTTTAAAGACTTTTTGAGAGAGAGAGAACTAATGGTGGGAGGGGAGGGCAGAAGGAGAGGGAGAGCCGACTCCGCTGAGCTGGGACCCCCACACACACACACACAGGGCTCAGAGCTCACTCCCAGGTCCCCAAGACCACAACCTGAGCCAACGAAGGCAGACGCTAACTGATGGAACCACCCAGGTGACCCTTCCTTGGCTAATTTATAGAAACCTAGATTAGAGGTGTTGATAGGAGTTTCTTAGCAACTGACCACTTCTTTTTTCTTTTTTTAACATATAATGTATTATTTGCTTCAGGGGTACAGGTCTGTGAATCATCAGTTTAACACAATTCACAGCACTCACCATAGCACATACCCTCCCCATAGCACATACCCTCCCCAATGTCCGTTACCCAGCGCACCCTGTCCCTTCCCTCCCATCCCTCAGCAACCCTCAGTTTGTTTCCTAAGAGTCCCTTATGGTTTTTCTCCCTCCCTGATCCCATCTTGTTTCATTTTTTTTCCCTCCTTTCCCCCTGTGACCCACCCCTCCCTGCCTCTCAAATTCCTCATATCAGGGAGATCATATAATTGTCTTTCTCTGATTGACTTCAGCAACTGACCACTTCTTAGTAGACTAGTGTCAACTTTAATAATGTACAATGGCATAATTGTAACCATTTTGACAGTTTCAACAGAAACGAACATTACATAACTTTGAACCTAGTTCTTTCCTGGCAGACTAATATTTATGTTAAACGGAATAGCAACATTATAGCATAGTGCTATAACATCCAGCATAGAGCCAGTTGTAATAAACATTAGTCAAATTATTTAACCTGTGTTGGTCTCTTTCCTCATCTGTAAAATGGGACTTCTAATCCCATCTAATTGGGCCAGCGTGAAGAATAAGTAAATGGATGTAAATAATAGTGCAGTGCCTGGCACATAGATGTACTTAATAAATGGTAGTTGTTATCCTTATTTGTTTAATTAATAAATTATATCTTAACCATCTACCATATGCCAAGCACTTTGTTAGGCACTGAAAATTTGGTGTGAACAAAATAAACACACCCTCTTTTTTTTTATAGACTTTATGGCTTCTTTAATCTCAGGAATCTAGGAAGGTGGGGTGTGGATATTGTGGAGCGGTTAATCAAGCGGTGCCTTTTAATCACCGCTCTTATTTAGCTTTCCCGTGAAGTATCCTTCTAATTTCTGTGTGAATAGTAATACCTATTGCATTGATTTTCACATCAGATTTGTCTGAATTGGGAAGTATATTCTGTTGGTTTGTAGACCCATTAATGAAGTTTGGATACCTGACCCATTCCAGATGCAGTTTTGAATGCTAAAGATATCCCGCATATGCCATTGATTTTATATTGTGTTTCTTAAAGAGACGTTCTAATTTTGGATTAATTTTCCTGTGGCCCTGGTACTTAATTTATTAAGATTGGAATTTAAGTCTATATAGACTTAACTTAAGGGCACGATAATTTTATTTAAAAAAATTTTTTTGAAAGATTTTATTTATTTATTTGACAGAGAAAAATCACAAGTAGGCAGAGAGAGAGGAGGAAGCAGGCTCCCCGCAGAGCAGAGAGCCCGACGACATGGGCCTTGATCCCAGGACCCTGAGATCATGACCCGAGCCAAAGGCAGAGGCTTTAACCCACTGAGCCACCCAGGCGCCCATTAAAAAAAAAAAACTTTTTTTAAGGACACCTGGGTTGCTCATTTGGTTAAGCGCCTGCCTTCAGCTCAGGTCATGATCCCAATGTCCTGGGACTGAGCCCCACATCCAGCTCCCTGCTCAGTGGGAAGCCTGCTTCTCCCTCTGCCTGCCACCGCCCCCCCCACCCACTCCCCTCCCACACTTGTGCTCACTCACTCTGTCTGACAAATGAGTAAATAAAATCTTTAAAAAAAATTTTTTAGACAAAAAAAGAAATGAGTTGTCAGTTCTGATTTTCCCTGAGTAACCTTGGATTTTAAATAGCCTTTACAACTAGAGAGTACTTTAACAGTCAGTCATGCTTTAGTTGGATAATTCAAAATGACAGGTTAGCAGTTTTGTGTTTGGCATAGTCTGAAAATATTCATGCCATCTGAATTGTTTCCCCATGGATTAGAGGTGAAAAGGTTGTAAAGCAAAGGTCCAAGAATCCAGAATAGTTTTCTTTTCAAAAGTTAATTCTCGTCATTTTTACTAAATATACTAAGAAACCACAAGGGAGCTATATGTATCTTTTCACAATTAATTGGCTTAATCTGAAGGAGGCTTAAGGAGAAGCTGCTAGAATTTTAAAACTAAGAAACCTACTTGATGAGGCCTGAAATCACAACAGCCATTGATCAAGGGTTACATGGTTTCCTAGCCTGACAACTTTTCTTATTAATAAGAATAGCAAAAAAATCCCATTTTTATACTACTCTTTGGAAAGCCAAAATACCATCTTTATCCCTTTGGTCCTTTATTTTTATTTTTTTTAAGTAATCTCTACATCAAACATAGGCTTCAACCTACAACCCCAAGATCAAGAGTTGCACACTTGACTGACTGAGCCAGCCAGGCACCCCTCTTGTGGTCATTTTATGTGGAGAAAATATATTCTTTATCATTTGAAAAGGAAGATAGGAATCTGAAAATGAAAAGGTGCAGGGATTTTATTCAAATGCTCTTTGCTACTCTGTTGTCTTTTCCCTTTGTATTATCAGTTCTAGAAACCATTTCTCTTGCCCCCTTATTTTTCCTCTTCTCCTTGTCCTCTCACATACTAAGTTTTAGAATTAGTTTCAATATCCCAATGCCTTCCAGGGAGCCAATCTTTACTTAGTCTATTGAGTTTAATTTCTTAAAAATTATAAAACAGGATTTGAAAAATCAAGGCTTGCTTTTGGAGCTCTTCTTTTACCAGAGCTGATGAGAAAAATGTAAGATCATTGTCTCTTTGTGAGTAAGTGAGAACAATTACCTAGAATTTGATTTTAGAATTGCATACACACATTGCAACTTAGTTCAGATATTATAGTAGTGGAGTCATCGAAGTTTATCTTCATAGAGTATCATTTTCTGCCCATAAATCAATCTCATGAATTGAGACAGAAGGGAGTTTGACAGGCAGAGCTTTGAATCATGGCTTGAATATGTGACCTTTGGAAGTTAAACTCTCTGAGCTTATTCAGCTGTAAAGCATAACCTATTTGCAGTGTTCTTATGAAAGCTGATCTCTACTACATAGCAGGCAAGTCATAATTCAGATTTATCGTTATTTAAATATTTTAGTTAAAACTTCTTGAGGAAATTTCCCCCCCCCAAAAAAATTTATTATTCTTGACAGCACAATAATATTTAGTCCAATCCAAATCTTCATTTGTATATGAAAAGTTAAAAACTTACCTGGATGTTAACTTCACCAGACATTTCTTGAATATTTACTAAATGCCAGGCAGGATTGCAGGGGCTGGGAGTTTATTAAACCACAAAGAATGCACAGTCTGGTTGGAGAGGAGATAAGTAAGCTGATGGTTAAGATGGGCACTGTGAGAAAAGAGTAGAAGTTGGCCTGGAGGACGATCAGAGATTTCAGTAAGGGGTTTTCCGGAAAAAGGGTATGGAAGAGAGACTTTAAAAACTGGCAGAAACTCAGCATGACTAAAATGGGACTTTTTTTTCCTAAGATATAAAAAGGTCCCAAATAATGAAAAGCCTTATGTGTTATGCTACAATGTTTGGGTTTTATTTTCATGTTATTTTTGGGAAACACTGCAAAGGTTTTGTGCCAGCAAATGACCTAATCAAGTATGTAGCTTGGAAAAACTTACTAAAGCAGTTTTCTCTGTTATATTTCATTCTGGTTCCTTCTAGTTGTACACTGAATTGACTTCCATAACAGAGGAAACAATTATCTTGTTTAACCTAAGACTGTCATCACATTGATGGGAGGCACTTTTGTATATTTATGATCTTCGTTGAAAGCTATGAAAATTGCCATCTAGATCTTTAAATTTTAGTAGCTCACAGTAGTAAGGTACAAAGCTCATCACATCTGACAATCTCATTTCTTAAACTCTAATAGCATGAGGCCAAAGAGGAAAACTGCTCTGGGGCACTGTCCAGTACCTAAGCCTTGTGGCATAGTGGGTGCGAGGGTGTCAGACATTTGTTCCAATGCACCTGTCTCACGTGATAATGATCCTTCGTCATTAAGTATATTGCTCTTGACAGTGAACACTAAGAAACCTCTGGTTGATGTGTTTAATGTTACACATTACCCAATTTCTTTCTACAACCTGGTTGATAGAAGCAAAAACATTTGCTAAATAGGACCTTATGGGGACTTCCTGGTTCCCAGTCCCTCACCCCTTCATTCAGATGGGTAACAGGTGTCTGCCCTAACTGCCCATTCTCCCACCCATTTCTGGCCTTAAGCAGGGAACATGTTAGGAGTCCCTGCCTCTGAGTTTGAAGGTACGTTTTACCAGTGATTTTCTTATCCATGACCTGGATGTTGGCCAGATTCTAGCCTCAGTTCCTAACCTGCTTAGAGAGCTACCACGGCCTGCCTTCATGTTTCCCCCAGGCCATGGGTTTTGCCCATTTTCTCCTGTGTGAACCAGCCTCCTGCCCGAGAAGCTGTATTGGTCCTTGGTTTTGATAGCCCTTGAATCTTTCAAGTCTTCTAAACCCCTTACTCGGACCTTGGTGCCAATTTGCCAAAACACAGAGCTGGAAAGGCAACGTAAAAACATCACCGAATGGTGTTTTGAACAAATCCAATTCTAGAACAGAACAAACTAAGAGATAGAGTGTGATGGGGGAAAGAAAATGGACTCAGGAAGCTTACCATTCATGGATTTGGACGCACCAATGTGGACTCGCGTGTGTCAGTCAGCGTAGGGGGGGGCCACACAGGCCTGGCCACCACAGCCTGAGCGGGAAGCTTTGCCCACAGGCCTGTGAGGGTTTTGCAGACATGCCCACGAAGCACAGAGACTGACAGGAGGTTCTGGGATGCAACTCCAGATGCGTCTTTCTACCGGGCTCCTTCCACCGCACAGCACTGCTTCTCAATAACGAGTCTCTGGATGAAGCGAATGCTTCGTTAAAGAATACATTACCCTGGTATAGTGATTTGAGGTTTGTTAAGTGCTTTTACTTGTATCTCATTTGATTTACAGAATAACTGTGAGGTGAGTATAACTAAGCCTGTTTTTCAAAAGAGAAAACTGAGTCTTGGTAGATTAAGTGACCTGCCCAACGTGAAACAACTTCTGAATGGCCCAGCTGCTGTTCACACACTTGAGTTCATATATATACCACCAAGAACCCCTTAAGTAGGATACACTGGTATGGTTCCCCTGGCTGAAGGTAGGTACTGTGCTCTACCATGTGTGGATGTGGCCAAAGATTTATTGATAATGCTGATCCCCAAAGGGGGAATGTGAACGACACGTTCACTTCCAAATTCACACTGTGGTAACAGTGGTTTCTATGTGGTGTCTGTGTAATGCTTACCTTCTTACCTGACTTACCAGAGCACATTCCACATAGGAACATACCAAATTACGAATTGTCTCTCTCTGCCTCACAGGATTGTTTCACATCGGGCAACACACAGACACAGCTCCCTTTGTACTTACTTTTTTCACATATAAAATTATTCTTTGCTCTAGTCTTTGCCAGGATCTTAAAACTGGTATGACTGCAGTCTTGATATTTTATGTATTTTACTTTGTTTTCAAATACCTTCCCCTATCCTCTCCTCCCCATGGTGAACGATTTATGTGTTTTGTTATTTGAATCTTCATTTATGGCTGCTTTTTTTTTTTTCTTCAGGTTTTGTGATGAAGGAACCTGTATAGATAAAGCCAATATTCTATATGCCTGGGCAAGAAATGCTCCCCCTACCAGACTCCCCAAAGGTAAAATCTGAGGCCTCTTGCATAGTCTTCCCTAAAGCTGTTTAATTTCTGACTCCAGAGGACTTTTTCCACAGTTGTCAACAGTGTTCCATTTTGCCATTCCACACTAAAAAATGACCCGTATTGCCTGCATTGTAGTGAAAAGGTTTCATTTAGGTGGTTCCTCTTTCTCTGCCTCTCTTTGTTAAATAACTTGACCACACAATAGTTTAGACAGAAGTAGAAAATACCCAAGAACACCTCAAGCTCCCTCCAGCCTATGGCACGTTGGTTCTTGATGGCAGGAGCATTTCATGAGTCAAGAGAGCTAGGAATTAGATAAATTGCTGTTTCAGCAAACAGTTTTTTTTTTTTTTTTTTTTGATAATCTTGGAGCCTGGATATTTACTGTAATGCCAAACACCAGCTGGCTTTCAGACTTCACTCTAAACTGTTCATAACTTCCAATGTGTGAATGAATTACCAGGCTCTCGTATATTACTGTGATGTTTCTTAATGTCAAGGGAATGTGCAGTTCTGTGACAGAATAGGTCCGCCATGGTTCAGGGGTGGTGTCTCGTGATACACCTGTCCCTCTCTTGCCTCCCCAACTTTGCCAGCTCTAATTGATTCCTGATTTTGCTTTCCTTCAAACGAGCTTCTGAATCCTCTCAATAGTTTACCAGGCAGCTGCTCCCAAACAAATCTGGAAACTAATGGGGGGTGGGGGAAGGCCCTTATAGATTTGCTGACATTTTTAAGATCCATTAGTTGAGCAGAGAGGAAAAAAATTTTTTTTCCGCCCATAAATATTTTCTCTGTAGATTTTTTTAAAGCTTCCTAGCTAACTCTATTAATAGTACAACTGTTAGGAACCCTTCAGATTCCAAGAACCTAATGACACACTGGACTTTGTAATCTCACTGATAACTGATTTCCTCAGTAACATTTTTGCAGATACCAGTTTTCATATGGGAATAAAAGCATTTCCCCTGAGATGCTCCTCCCCTGAGTTTCCTAATACAGAAAACAGACTTTACGGAAAACAGAAGTATTAGGAAATTAGGATTTAGGAAAACAGACTTCTGTTTTCCGTATTCAATCAGAAAATAAAAATGAACATGAATATGTTCAAAACAAAATGCAAGAATGGGTTTATGTATATCTGTTCTATAATCAACAAGGGAAGAATTTCGTTTTGTTCTATTTCTTTCAGAATGAGTGAATTCTCTTAAAGTATAGGTGATTACTGTGGTTCTGAAATGGAAAGTATGAATAGAATGCTATCAGAGCTTTGAGAAGGAATGATAGATTATGGTAGAAATGTTCAGTGAATGCCTAGTTCATTTTCTTTTTCACATAACATAATTTCATATGTTATATGCTATTTTATTTCCCTTTGGATTTCATAGATCAGCAACCTGAGATTAGCTCCATTTTAGACTTTGATTTCTTAAATATTAATTTGTCTTCTTAATAAATCTTTAGGTGTTGGATTCAGAGTCGGAGGAGAGACTGGAAGTAAATACTTTGTACTACAAGTACACTATGGGGATATTAGTGCTTTCAGAGGTAAGTTTTGAAATGTTGGAACTAAGCACAACTTTAAATACTATGAATATATAAAGATATATATATATAAATGTAAAATGTACATACCAACTATTGACCACACTTTCTGCTCACTGGGAAACAACTGCTTTTTTTCCCTTTAATTTGGCACTATTGAGGAAATGACTTTTATTTCGGAAAACTGAATTCTCTGATATAGCCTACCGTGCATCTTTCTCTTTTGCCGACTTCAGGGTTCTTTCGCTTTTCCAGTGTGTTGTCTTATCTACCCTCTCCTATTAGGGGATTCCTTCCAAGGAGTATTGTCAACACAGTAGGGAGTTAGCAATTTATTTCCACTACTATAGGCAAGCCACTGGAAGAGTCCACATGTCTTGCCGTAGCAGGAACGTTCCCCAACACTCAGGTTCATGTGAGTGCTTTATGTGTGACCGACACTTGCCACTTGGTGACCTCATCCATCATCTGCTGCACAGACCCCGCCTACTCCTTTGACACCTGCTAAACATCCCCCTAGACAATGCACTGGTCTACCCATGATGATGCACTTCATTTTTTCTTTATTGAAGTATAATTGACATACAATATCCTATGCATTTCAGGTGTACATCATAGTGATTCAGTATTTGTATACATTATGAAATGATCCCCATGATAAGTCTAGTTACCATCTACCAGCATGCAAAGTTACTACAATATTATTGACTATATTCCCTATGCTCTACATTAATCTCCATGACTTTATTTTATAACGGGAAGTTTGTACTGTGTACTCCATTTAAATCCTCCTTTTCTTATTATAGAATCATTAACATGAAGAAGGGGCCCCGTTCCCAAGGCAACCGAGACTGGTACTTGTTCCTTCTGCTGCATTTAGTCAAACTCCAACTGCCTTCCAGGTTCACACTTCAGTGTTCATGGAAGTGTAAATATTAAGCAATCTTCTCCATGGCTTATCAGCTTTTCCACTGTGTCTTGCTGACTTACACATATTGCCCCAAGTTCTCTAATTTAACATTATATTTCTGCTAACTAACCACATACATTTTCCTCTCCAGACACATTAGCTTCCTCTCCAGCAACTAAGTCCCGAAGTACATGTCCATCTCTGTGAAATCTCCTCAGGGACATTTGCTAAGAGTGCCTCATGTGGTGATAGGTTGCATAGGTTCTTAGTATTCAGGACTACGACAATAAATAGTCTTTCTCTGGAAAAACATATTAGAAAGGATAATTTTACGTGATTGAAAAATTATGATTAGCACTGCAATCAGATATATTATCCATTAAACAAGCTCCTAGGGACCAGCTAATGAACCTAACTTCCAAATAAAACTTGTTTTTATATTAAAAATATGCTTTGAGTTATAGCCGACAAATAGCTTTACATTTTTGGAACAGAGACTAAAATCTTAAGTTGTTAACTGTAGTGTCTTGAGACAGAGTTGTGTTGAAAACAATGGAATAAATGTTTGTGTCTGAGGAATAAACAGAAATGATGTGCTCTAAAAATTTACCATGTCGGTGAGGCAGATTCCAACACTGCTGACCTCTAAACATTGATCAAGACGGTAAGGCAAGGAAGTCAGGGAAGGCTTTCCCTGCCCACCTACCACAACTAAACTAGCTGGCCATACCCTCACTCATTCCCCCGCCCGCACTCTCTGTTCCTCTGTGGAGCCCTGGACTTCACTTTTCAGCCAGATTCCTCCTGGCTTTCTAGTTTGTCCTAAGAGACGCCACACTGATACCTAGGGAAAATGGATGATATAGACTAGTTTTAAAATATATTACTGTCATAATTTAATTTATTATTGGTGAGGAATTAATTTTGTTTTGTAATTTATGTTTAATCTGGGGATAACTTAAAAGTTCTGAGATTTAGTATGAAAATAAACAGTTATTCTTTAAGAGACTGATAAGGAATTTTTATACCAATTTTTCCTTTATTACTTTTTGAGACCATTTTTCTAAAAGAAGACATATGTGAGATATGAGTTAGAAGGTTTACTGGTACTATAATTCATGGGCCTTATTGTAACTTAAAAAAATATAAACAAAAAATTTCACCCATGAAATTTTTTTGATAGTATTAGATAAGATCTTGTGCCTTCAGCTATATGTGACTTAGAAAATAAATAAACGCATGGGAAGATATCAGATCTCACTAAAACTAGAGAGAATTTTACATTTATTAAATCGGGGGTGAGTGGAGGTTGAATTATAGAACTAGAACTGCCAGGGTTTGCACTAATCTGGCACAGGTTTGGGGAGCTTTTTAAATTAGTGCAGTGTTTTGAAAAGCAACTTTGTCATTATATGCATTTTATATAGAACGTTAAAATCTTGCTCAAGGTTTTTATCCTAAAAAAAGAATTGTTGTTTTTAAATGAGCTACCTACACATGGTTGTTTATGCCCCATTCATTATAAATCTGAAAAACTGGAACTTAAACAAAGGTCCCTAATAGGAGACTAGTTAAATAAATGGTATAATAGCAAATCATAAAAATTTATATAGACCATATAATAACAAATCATAAAGCTGTACGTATGCTCACATATTTCCAAGTATTATAAAGAGCAAGGAAAAAAAGGAAAATAGTCACTAAGCATGAAAGTCAGAATTGTATGATTTTCTTTCCTTTAAAATGTTATAACCATTATCTTGATGTTTTTCAATTTCACAAGTACTATGCTAAGTCTTTCAATACCTACGAGTTAGAAGCTACATTCCCAATCATACTCTCTTGACAAAAAGCATCAACATAAATTTCTACATGCCTGATTTCCTTTAAGGAGTGATTTATACTATATAAAAATTCTATATTATGATGGTACATGAAAAATAATTACATCATCATATCTTCTAGTAATTATAAATTATGTATGTTTTTATTATGTATCATATATATTATATTTGTATTATGTATTTTATATATATACACACATGCACACATATATAATCATATTAGGGTGAGTCAAGATTTGAATTTAATGTTAAAACTTTGATGATTTTTTTAAGTATAAAAATTAAATATCAGAAGCAGACTAACTATATAAGGAAGTTACTACCCTTCTGAAAAGTAGGAAAATATTTGGCTTAAGGATGTGAGTATTTATCCTTATATGAGGAACCTAGGACTTTTCTTTAATAAAACCCCAATAGTGAAGGAAAAAATCTTTTAAAATTTGTTGGAATGTGATAAAGTATCGGAAGCTAGATTGAGTGTTTTTGGACCATGATCTCTATTAGTAGGAAAAAATTGAGGGTGATTTTAGAGTGAGTTCTGTGGGATTACAAGAAATCTTTGTTTCAGGTTGGTCTTTGTTTTGGGAATTGCCCAGAAGGTGAAGCTGTGAAAGCAACATTTAGAAATGGCCATCTTTGTTAAACACCAAGTCCAGCACAGTGTCAGACCCTTGCTGGGGCTGGTTCCCTACCCACAGGAGTTAAGTATATGTTAGCAGGAGAGACAAACACAAAATCTGTATTTCTAGACAATACTAGAAATGTCTGTCAGCTCCGGGGTGTGTGGAAAGGCGAACGTGCAGGTTGCCTGGGAAGGGAGGGGATGTGCCTGGGAAAGCCTTCTTAGCAGATGAAAACAGCAAGAATTTGAATGGTGATCAAGGAACCCCCAGGTCGGCAGGGGCAGGGGGAAGACATGTTCCAGACAAAGGTAAAAGCGTTTGCATAGACACAGGGGAGTGAAAAAGCCTCATATCCACAAGGAACTTTCGGTAATTTGTTACTACTGGAGTATGAAATGCAAAGAGAGCAGTGGCAAGAAATGAGGACACTGGTGAAGGGTGGGGTCAGAGCTTTGTTAGGACTCAGAATGCTTATCAGCCAAGCAGTAACCTAGGCTTCAGTCCTAAGCTTGACTGTGTGGGAAAGCTACTAGCCTTATGATAAAAAGACCAGGACTTTAACAGGCCATGGTGATCCAGGACTGAGGCTCTGGAAAGCCAGAATGAGTCTTTTTTTAAATGTACACTTCCTAGCTTTCTATAAATTAATATTCCATGGAAAAAATACTGCAATATAATTAGAAATGATTGCCCCAGGGAGCCTGACCGGGTCAATTGATGGAGCCTGTTGATCTTGGCGTTGTGAGTTCAAACCCTACATTGGGTGTAGCGATTGCTTAAAAATAAAATCAAATAGGATACCTGGGTGGCTCAGTGGGTTAAAGCCTCTGCCTTCAGCTCAGGTCATAATCTCAGGGTCCTGGGATCGAGGCCTGAGTCAGGCTCTCTGCTCAGCAGGGAGCCTGCTTCCTCCTCTCTCTCTGCCTGCCTCTTTACCTACCTGTGATCTCTCTCTCTGTCAAATAAATAAATAAAATATTTTTAAAAAATAAATAAATAAAATAAAATAAAGAAATTAATATCCCATATAAACTATAACATTGTGCAGGGGTTAGGTAATCAGACTGAAAGACCAGATGGCCTAGGCACTTGCTAGTTCTGTTACCCTCACAAAGTTTCTAGACCTCTCTGCCCTCCTCCTCACCTATAAAACGGGATCATAGTGGTTCATATTAACGGCTAGGTACTCAGTAAATGTTAACTGGTATCATTACAGTTCCTATAAAAGCCTTTAAAGTGACATAAATTGCCCTAAATGCAACTTTTTGGTCATAGTGGCCCATAATATAGAGTGTGTTGGTTACTTTTCAAGGGTATTATAGTTTCTTGTTATATTTAGACACAGAAATATTCATAGCTGTCATGTTGTCAGTAGAAGTTTACTAGTTATAATGTTTCCTGTTCTCCACAGCAGTTTTCATTTTTAAGGAGTTAAACTGCAAGACTGTCCCTGCCCTCAAGGAAATTAGAATGGGAATTAGAGATTCCTCCTGGTCCTCTTTTTTTTTTTTTTTTCCCCACTCAAGTTTTTTCAATACAGTCTTATTCCAAAGAGAAAATTCTCCAGAGACTGTTGCAGAAATTTGCCACATTTCTTCTGGGTGCTTTGACCCACAGGAATCCTAAGAAAAGTGACCTCTCCTTTGCAGAGTTACTGGTATTGGCTTCCTGGTCTTCAACATTAACTCAATTCTCAAATTGGAAAACCCATTTACTCACTAACTGAAGTTGGAACAGATATCCTAAAAATGGAGGGAAGGACCTCTGCCCAAGTGCATAAGCCAGTATAGCTGAAAGATTCATTTTCTTTAGCGTGGGTATTTAATACTTAACTCGAAATCAGATGAATGAAACCTAGGGATCCTGTTTCCAACTCTCCTTTATGTAAGCTCTCAGAAATTTAGTCTCCAGATTTCTGGGATTATAAGTAAAATCAGATCATAAAATTCCAGTTAGTACCCTTAGAGCATAAATCATTTTTGAGAGCTACATTTTCCAGAAAGCTAAGTTTTTAACTCTGCAAATACTATACCTTCAAAACATTTCGGACAAAAATCTTACCTAAATATATTACATGTCTTTTGAAATTAAAATAGGCGTGACAGATGCTAAATGCCTAGAGCTGTGTCCAACATAGCTGACAGGCAAGAGATGGTAGTTTACCTCCCCATCGCTGTCCCCCTTTTCTTCGTAATTTGGGGATATCATCCTGAACGCCAACTACTGCACAATGATTTCCCTCAAAATTTTAAGACTGTATTGGGTTTTTCTGTTACTAGGGTTGGTGCCTTTTTCTATCTGCTTTTCTATATTTTCTGTTTGTTCTTCTTTGTCAAACTACCATTTCAACTCATTTTAATTCAAATAGGGCACTGTGCAGAGGCCAAAATGGGTCAACTCAAAAATCTGCCTTTGTGTAGCTCACCTCCCTATGGTGGCAAATAAAAATAAAAATAAAACAATAGTTTATAATCATAAGAGTTGGTACACAGACCTTGGGGTTAGAGAGGATTGAGAGGCAGGCAAGACCACGCCTAGTTGAGAAAGAGATTGATTTCTTATAGGCATCCTTCGCCCTCGTTCTAAATTGGGTGGAATCCAGGTGGCTCTGTTTCATATAATTGTTTATAAGTCTAGAATAAACAGACTCAGAATTGAAGCCTGCATAAGGAACTTTCTGAATAAAATCCTGAGAACACTAGTGCCTAGACTTGGTGAACTTTGGATTTGATTTCTCCTTGCCTTCTTTCTTTATTCCTTCCTATGATCCGTTAGGTGTGGCTTCTGAACCGCTTCATTCCAGGGAGGTAGGAGTTCAAACATGCATAGCCCAGGCTCGTCCACATACGCACGGGGAGGGGGAGTGGGTCCTGGCTCACCACTGCTGCAGGAACAGTAGGAAGAGCATGAGAGAATGGAAACAATGGCAGGCAGAAGGGAAAACAGAGGGCTCTTGAGGAATTCTAATTTCACCATGACTCCTGCCGCATCTCTGTCTCTTAAGGAGACCACTGCAGGGAAGCTAGCTGTTGCAAAAAGCTTTGAAATTGTGAGCCCAGGAAAAATCCCTCGCTAATGCATTTTTGAACAAGATGGAGCATAGATCAGTGGCAGGGCAGCTTCACTTAAAATTATTTCATTCCAATATAAAACAGACAACTCTGACTTCAGTGGAAGAGTGAGAGTGCTCTTGACTCGTTGATACCTGATTGTGGAGATAGCGGAGAAGGGGCCAAATTGCGGGGAAGATCATGCCCACCGCTTCCTTTGCTGTTTTCTCTAAACCCCTCTCAGTGGCTTTCTCCTGCATGCTCTCTAGGAAGATACACAGTGACATGTGCTTTTACTCCTCTGCAAAGTGAGGGATACTCGGTGGGGTGTTTAAATCCATGTATTTTCTAGGATTCTGGGTTACTTTCTATACTTAAGAACCTCCTCTGAAATTGCAAATGTGGAGTTTGTTACTGCTTACCCCCCGCCCCCCACCAGGAGCCGCCTGAAAGCCATGAGCCTCTACACTGACAGGAGACCTAGATGGCACTTTTCTAGCACTCAGCCTTGCCTTCCTTGAATAGGGCCCTGATGTGCACATAGTCCAACAAACCTAATCCCCTTCCAGATTATAGGAGGTTAGGGACGCCTGGGTGGCTCAGTTGCTTAAGTGTCTGCCTTTTTTGACTCCTGTCACGATCCCAGGGTCCTGAGACCTAGCCCCAGGTCAGCCCCCCCCCCCCCACAGCAAGGAGTCTGCTTCTCCCTCTCCCTCTGTTTCCCTACCCCGCTCATGCTGTGCACTCTCTCTCTTTCTCTCAAATAAATAAAATCTTTTTTTATAAAGATTTTATTTATTTATTTATTTGACATAAGGAGAGAGATCACAAGTAGGCAGAGAGGCAGGCAAAGAGAGAGGAGGAAGCAGGCTTCCTGCTGAGCAGAGAGCCTGACGCAGGCCTCGATCCCTGGACCCTGAGATGATGACCTGAGCCGAAGGCAGAGGCTTAACCCACTGAGCAACCCAGGCACCGTAAATAAATAAAATCTTTAAAAAAATATATAGGAGTTTAGTCCTCACCATGGTTTTTCATTCCAGGGTTCTCAACACCAGGGACAGCAGCCTTATTTAAACAAGCATATCCTCAGCTCATACAGAAATGTGGTTCCAGGAAGGGTACACTTAACCTCAGTTTCCCTCTTTTCTCCCAAGGCTGTAATACCCATGCCACTCAGCAAGTCTCCTTTCTTCCCTCCCCAACTTCCATTTTTTAATTTCTTTATTATTCCTTGATATAAGGCCTCAAACTTTTACTCAAATGCTTTGGGCCCAGATGTGGTTTGGAAGTAAGGACTTTTAATCTGATAGAAAGGAATTTGAACATATAAATCAAGTATCACATTATATCACCTTTGAGAGTCTAGAGCACCATCCCTAATCATATATGCTTGCATTCCTTTTTTTTTTTTTTTAAAGATTTTATTTATTTGACAGAGAGAAACACAGCCAGAGAGGGAACAGAGGGGGAGTGAGAGAGGGAGAAGCAGGACTCCTGCTGAGCAGGGATCCCGATGTGGGACTTGATCCCGGGTCTCCGGGATCATGACCTGAGCCGAAGGCAGTCGCTTAACCAACTGAGCCACCCAGGCGCCCCTGTGCTTGCATTCCTATAGAAAATGTTCAAGTAGTCACACTACAAGGGATAAATAAAGACCATAAATAACATCACATTCGTTCAAACCAAATTTTGCTTCCAAACACTTAAAAAAAACCTTAGGCTTCCAGAGCTTTTCAGATTTCAGAATTGCAAAAACTTCTATTAGAACGAAGAAACCTATTCTCTAACAGTTGAGTTCTCAGTTAAAATAATAACAAGGATTGGAGGACTCTGGATATATCTGAATATTTTCCCATTAAAATAATCTCTCCCAAACTTGATTTTTTATTTCTGGAAAATACAGAAAAACATTAAAAAGAACAGTAAAAAAATAACTCACAATGCCTTACTATTCAAAAAACCTGTACTATAAGGTGACGGTTGCCCATTTCTATGAACGTGCTTAAAAACCAAAGACTTACATACTTTAAAGGGATAAATTGTATGCTATGTGAATTATACCTCAGTGAAGTTATTGAAGAAAAGCTATATAGATTACATATCTATGATATCCTCTTCATTTCTACCTCCCTTTTTCCGTGGACTCCCACCTCCAGGTAACTATCATTTATATCTGCCTACTTTTCACGTGTTTATCCTAGCTAACCTTTCTGTGTAAACACAGAAACCACAGATGTGTATATATACAGTTTTTCTTTTTTGGACAAAAATCAGACCACTCTCCACACATCTGCGTCTGCTGTTGTTTTTAATTTAACAATGCACCTTGGGTATATTTCTAAGGCAGACCATGTAAAGCTCTTCCATTATTTATAATAGCTGCCTAGTATTCTCCTGCGAAGTTATACTATAATTTATATATCCTGTTCCCTATTAGAGACATTTAAGTTCTCAGTTTTTTGCTATCACGAGTGATGCTGCAGTGAACTTTAATGTAAGAAGTGTTTTAAGTAAGGATGTGCTGCTGCTGCATTGTTTTGTTTTTTTAAAGATTTTATTTATTTGACAGAGAGAAACACAGTCAGAGAGGGAACACAAGCAAGGGGAGTGAAAGAGGGAAAAGCAGGCTTCCTGCTGAGCAAGGAGCCTGATGCGGGACTTGATCCTGGGTCTTTGGGATCATGACCTGAACTGAAGGCAGTCGCTTAACCAACTGAGCCATCCAGGCGCCCTCCACTAGATGTTTTCACACTTGAAAAACTTTGCCCATTGTTTAAACAAAGGAACTCCTCTTCTTATTTCATTAAAAGATTTGGAATTATCTGGAGGGTCTTAACAGAATTACCTCTTAAGTGCATACTCTACTAAATCCTGAAAAGTTGGGGTTTCTCACAATCTAATCTAAGGAATCCCTGCACCAGAGTCTCCTTGGGTGCTCTTTGAAGTGAAAATTCCTGGTTCCAACCAGATACTGAATCAGATGCACAAAAAGTAGTAAGGCGTTGGGTATTGGAGCTGGCTCACGTTGACTCAGCAAGACCCACATGTTAATTTTCAGATGTTTTTTGAGTCAGTTGCTGATTATAACTATCACTAAAAATGAAGGCAATAGATACTCAAAAATTATCATCTCCTAACTATTTTTACTACATTTTTACTAATACTGTTCTTGAGGATATTTAAGCTATTATTTCTCTTGTATCCATACACTGGAAGTACTGTAAAATGGGGTTTAACTGCTCATCTCTTCTCAGCCCAGTGTTAGTGATGTCATCTTGATAGCCTGGAATCAACCATAGGTTGTTTGGATTTAAGAAAATGATGGAGGAGTACCTGGGTGGCACTGTCCCTTTAAGTTTCTGACTCTTGGTTTTGGCTCAACTTGTGATCTCAGGGTGCTGAGATCAAGCCCCAGGATGGGCTCCACACTCAGCATGGAGTCTGCTTGAGATTATCTCTCTCCCCTTACCCTCTCACTTGCACTTGTTTTCTGTCTTTCTTGCTCTCTCTAAAATAAATAAATCTTTTTAAAAAGAGAGAGAAAATTATGGAAAAGTGTTAACAAGGCACATTGTTGTGAATAGTTTAAAAATTTGAGGAAATCTCTTTCCAGTATTAAAAATTATTAACCAGCACAGCAAAGACTGCCCACATCATTGACAAGCAAATGCAGCTCCAACATTTATCTGTGTTGTTTCAATAAACGAAAACATCAGCAAACATTCTTGTCTGAATTACTCACTCATCAGTTAAAACCATACATTGGCTATGGAAAAGTTCAGAAAAAAATTAAGGAAAGAATTTTGTGACATTGAACTGGTAATATGGAATTTACAGTAAAGAATGTTATATATTTTATTATTCATTAACTGTGTTACACATCATTTATATTAATAAAAACTATAATAAATTCATAGGTATAGCCGCGTGCTTATTTTTCCCCAGCAACAATATGTTACTGGTACACCAGTGAGCCCAGAATTCTGAAATTTTAATGAGCTGCCCAGTTGATTTTGATGCAAACCAAAGTTTAAAAACCAAGTCTCACTCAGATCTTCCTGTAAGAATTGAAGTTACTTCTACATTTTTCCCCCTGTACTGTGGGTGTGTCAGGGCAAACTCCTGGGGCTTCGGACATGAGCGGAATAATTTGCACTTACCAAAATCAGTATAATTAAATCTCAGTTCTCTTAAGGAAGGGAGAGCTTTGAAACGAAAATGCATTTAATTACTGCCTGGTGTTCTAGCACTTTCTTGATTTCACTTAGAAATTTGAAGGAGAGTTTATTCTTAACTTTTTCATAAAACTTGGTGTTTGGATTTCAAGGAGTTGTAATAGTAGAAGCCACTTATAATGCATAGACAACTTTCTTGGATATCCCCTTTGTTATATATAGATATACAAATGTTCCTGCTTTGCACTTAATCTAGATGAACTTATTCGAAGGGAGAGCAAAAATAAGTTATATCCTCCCTGTTTTTTACATTTTTATTTTTAAGTGGACTGTATAGAGAGACAGGGACAAGAGAGTGAGAGGAAGGCAGAGACAATGAGACCAATTCTGAGAGAGAAATGATTGGGAAGCAGGTAACATTCCACCTGCACAAAATTCTGTAACTCATAGACCTTTGCAGATAAAGGTAAGAGATGGAAATATGGCTGAGAAGGCACTGTTGAAAACCATAACCTTCTTTTCTTCTGAAAAGATTGGAGTAAAAACCATAGTCTCATGTGTTGTATACTAATGTGTTTTTAAAGTGCTTGTTTTTAACACCAGGGACTGAATCTTCAGAATGATGAGGAAAGAACAGCGTGCCAGAAGGGCTCATGCGGCCCAACCCCTCTGTTTTACAGAAATGGGGATCGATACTCAAAAAGGTTAAGCAATTTGCCTAAGGTGATATAGCTACTGATCCAATACTATTAAAAACCAAAAAAAAATTAATTTGCATTGGATTTTTAGTTTGAGCCAAAGTTCATGTCCTGACTATATAAAACAAATAATGGAGTCAATGTTTTTAACAGTCCTTTGAACCACCAGGAACCAGGAGGAATGGACTCATTCATGCACATCAGAATAAATATGTATAAAGATGGAGTCATTTACCTCATCTCATTTATGCCTTTTCATCCTGATGTATGAAGTAATCGACTTCCCTTATCAGGCAGGGATATTTCTAAATCACGTTGCTTGATAATCCCATTGATTTCAGAAGAATTGTAATCGGATGTTCTTCATGTTCTTGTCTACCCTTCATTATACACAGGCAGCTTGATGTGAGTCATGGGAATGATTTTAGGTCTATTCAATACCTCTCAAATGATCCAAAAGAGCCTATTATCCTGCAGTATTTCTTTGCTCTTGCCGATCTCTTCACATAAATGTGAGCTCCCTGATTCCCTAGCTTCCTGCATTTCAACTCTGTTAATCATCCTCAGTATGGAAGTCTAATGATCCTTATTCATCTTATTCATTCCTTGGGGCACCTGTTTATTCTAATACCTAAATATGGTCATTAAATATCAGGAATTACATTTTCATTCATTTGATTATGAGAAGACCTATAAAGCACTGCAGTATTATTTATTTTTTAAAGGATATATTCAGAATGTTTTTGATCCCTCAAATGTGTTTTTAAAGCAGTTTGACATTGAACAAAATAATATTCAGTTTAAGTGATGTGTTTTTTAGGAAAAAAATCAAGTTCCCTAATACCGTTTAGTTTGTTGTATTTCAAATCTATTTTCTAGTTGTTTTTCAGGCAAACCTTATACTTTACCTTCATTTATTCCCTTGGAACTCATGCTTTTGTAATCACTCATAATTATTAACTCCTCTTTTGACGTTGGTCACAGCTACAGTGTCCCAACTAATTAATTCCTCTTAACTTAATAGCAGATAACATTTCATTTTTTAACAAAGAAATTGACATTTCTTTGACATAAAAATTTCATTGACATAAAAATTAGAAGATGCAGTTAAGTTTCAGTGACATCTAGTTCAGTGCTCTGACACTCTTCAAGTCATTTTGCACATATTTCATACATAGTCCAGCTGATTTCCTACCCTTCACCCTGTCTCTCACTGCTCCCCTTCATTGCCTTTGCACATTTATGTTTGTTTACTGTGTTCTAGGAATTCTGGCAAATGATAGAAGTTCTTAAAGGGATATGCTAGGATTTACACCTTCCATTTCCCATTTACTATTAATTCCCTTGTATGTCAGTTGACTGTCTTACTTATAAAATGGAAAAGATAACCCTAAATAAATACTTGATCAAAAAAAGCATTTGATAAAAATGATTGAATTCTAATTTTTAGCAATATTTCCAAAATAATTGTTAGAAAAATATAATCCAGCCTACCTGGGGCCTGGAAGAAACACCACAAGCCTTCCTTTTTCTGCCAGCAGAAACATTACTCACCTTTTTATCCAATTTGGAAACCCTTCATCCTGCTCTCCATTTCTTTTCATTACTTATTAATTCTAATTTTCTCTATCTTTGAACATTTTCATAAGTCTTTCTTATTGTAGGAATATTTCTTCTCTCCACACTTTTCTAGTCCCTCCCTTTTTTTTTGCAACTCTTTCTTATTCTTGTTTTCCCAACTTAAGTATAATATATCACCTAGAAATAACTGAAAGGAGAATGAAATCTGGTCAGTAACCAGTGTCCCTTCTACCCTAACCCATTGTCTTACAGTAAAAAAAAAACTTGCTTAAGGACTGAGCAAATCTTGAGAGATAATTTGGGTCACCAAAGGGTTTCAGTGTTTTTTCTTAGTGTAGAAGTGATACTTAGCAGTTTTATACCACCTCTTAACTCTAAAGTGCTTTATAAAGGTTACTTTATTCACATAGCAACATAAATATATTGAATGACTGAAAATTAATGCTAAATCAAATATATGAGCTATAATATTCTAAGTGTATTCCCTAATTAATACCAGGGACTACTTCCCTGCATAATTATATGTAAATTAGATACTTTAGATTAGTCTTTTCATTGAAGAACCAGGCACAATACACAATAGTATTTTAAGTTGATGAAGACAATTGGGTTGAAAATGTAGCCACTGATTTTAGATTGAACAAAGGCATATATTACAGTTAAATTACTGCTTTTGCAGAATAAAAACTTCCTGTCTTCAAAACAAGGTAGGATAATGTTGCCTCTTTTTGTTTATCATTTGTGAGCAGTTAGAAGTTTAATAAAAAGGGGAGAATATGTTGCATAAAGGAGTTGAGAATTCCAAAGGGAGTGAAAGGTTGACCTTTTATGTACATAAAATAATACTCTCAAAATGACTCAGAAATTAATAATAGAACATTTTATATGAGAAACAATTTTAGCTTTATGTTTTGAATTGAATTTAAATAGTATCTCTGAGACACTTGGCCCATTAAGTGTCTGCTTTGGCTCAGGTCATGATCTCAGGGTACTAGGCTCCAGCCTTTCATCAGGCTCCCTACTCAGTGGGGAATCTGCTTTTCTCTCTCCTTTTGTTCTTCCCCCACCCCCATTCATGCTATCTCTCACTATCCTCTCTCTCTCAAATAAATAAATCTTTTTAAAAAGTAAAAAAATAGGGGCACCTGGGTGGCTCAGTTGGTTAAGCGACTGCCTTCGGCTCAGGTCATGATCCCAGAGACCCGGGATCGAGCCTCGCATCGGGCTCCCTGCTCGGCGGGAAGCCTGCTTCTCCCTCTCTCACTCCCCCTGCTTGTGTTCCTTCTCTGGCTGTGTTTCTCACTGTCAAATAAATAAAATCTTTAAAAAAAAAAAAGAAAAAAAAAAGGACTTTAAGATTTTTACTTAAAGATGCTGTTTTATTATTTTTTTATTTTTATTTTTTTAAAGATTTTTTATTTATTTGACAGAGAGAAACACAGCCAGAGAGGGAACACAGGCAGCGGGAGTGAGAGAGGGAGAAGCAGGCTTCCCCGCCGAGCAGGGAGCCCGATGTGGGGCTCGATCCTGGGTCTCCGGGATCATGACCTGAGCCGAAGGCAGTCGCTTAACCAACTGAGCCACCCAGGCGCCCCAAAATTCTTAAAATCCTTTTTCATTCCATTATTTATTTTACCTGATACTCTCTGTGTGGTTCTTAGACTTTCGCAAGTACATGTAGCCCTCAGTAGGGAGAACAGACAATAATTGGGAGAATGCAGAAGAAAATCTAAATTATCATTTTAAAGTGAATATATATTAAAAACAGATAACAATAAAAAAAACTGAAAGACTTTCCCTGAGAGAAGGGGGAAAAATATTTCTTAGTAACCAGGTGTGATATTTAAAATAGTCCAACTAAAGCCCATGAAGCTCATGGACAACTAGTTAAATGTTCCTAGTTTTAGCTAAAAGACAACTCCAGAAAAGCAAATAAATGTTTGTATATGGCATATCTATAACACAAAGATTTAAAACTTAATGCTTCAGGAGTGGAACAGAAATGGAGAGTTTTGCCTCTTGATCTGGGTGTTGTTTAGAAGGGTTTATTAGCTTTTTTGAATTCTTAAAGCTGTGCTTTCTGATTTGTGCATGTTTCTATATATTATAGTACAGCAGAAAATTCAGGAATCAATCAGTAATTTAAGAAATCTACTGCCATTTAAAAAAAAAGTACTCTATTTACCTAGGATTGGTGGGTTTTGTCTTTTGATTTTACTTCCTCAGAAGTGTGATTCTTTTTTTAAGATTTTATTTATTTATTTGACAGAGAGAGATCACAAGTAGGCAGAGAGGCAGGCAGAGAGAGAGGAGGAAGCAGGCTCCCTGCTGAGCAGAGAGCCTGATGAGGGCCTCGATCCCAGGACTCTGAGATCATGACCTGAGCAGAAGGCAGAGGCTTTAACCCACTGAGCCACCCAGGTGCCCCAGAAGTGTGATTCTAGAGCTGGTTCATAATTCTCAGGGAATAATTGTATAAGTCCTAAACTTTACTGTAGTTTTGTTTGTTTGGTTGGTTGGTTTTGGGTTTTTTTTTTTGCTTTCATCAAAGATGGAAACAGGCGCTCTGACATTAGTCATGGCGTAACATCCTCCACACACAGAGTGATTATAAAAGCACTGGTGAGCCTGCCTGCCTTCCATTTGATCTCTTTTGGGAACAGAACAGACCATCGTTTGAGAAAGTCATCCTCCTGCAAGATGGATAAATGCATTTTCTCTTCCTTGCCATAGGACAAATGGAAGCTGGTAATTTCTAGTCCCATGGCGGTGAATACGAAATCAAAAGAGGCTAACTCGCTGCAGTGACAGCTTCAGAAGGAATTGTCTTTTGAAGATTTTTTTTTTTTTTTTGAGTGCTAGTTTATCAAGTGCCGAAGCTTGTCTGTTAAGCCAGCTTTCAGTAGCCTCCAGGAAAACGTCTTGCACGTTGTGTCTGTATTACAGGGCCCCTGCTTTACTGGTACTTGTTAAGCGGCTACACATTTGCCGTGACAGCTCCAGGTGTTAAGTGCTTTTTGAGTGGAGATTATTTTATATCGATGTATCTATAACTGGAAAGGGCTGATATTCTAAGATTATGATTTCAAGGAACTATGAATTCTCTAGGGGACATTTGGTGACTTGAATTTTGTTTTGAAGAAACTCTAATATAGAATTCCAGGTACGCATTTTCTGGTTAATTTGGAGAATCATCTTTTTACTGAATACTGTCAAGTGATTTTAAGACCTGCATTTATAGTACAGCAGGTACCT
Source organism: Spilogale gracilis (assembly GCA_004023965.1). NCBI lineage: Eukaryota > Metazoa > Chordata > Mammalia > Carnivora > Mephitidae > Spilogale > Spilogale gracilis. Next base: position 14,844 of record PITA01006435.1, on the reverse strand, counting down.
AAAAAACAAAACAATACAAAACAAAACAACAGCAAAAACAAAAAGACAACAGTAAAGGAGCTGTGTATTAGCTTCGTTAAAACCAAAGTGAACATGAGACTCCAGTCTGCTGTTCTCTCTACTCTTTCCTATTTGCCTTCTGTGCTTGTGTCCGGCTCATTTGCTGCAGCATTTCAGATGTACAGAAATAAACTTTTTTTATATCACTACACAGTCCAACTGTGTAGAAATAGCTTTTTTTTTTTTTAACAATGTGGCCCAACTGACAAAACTGACAGCAGTCTGTTCCAATGCGAAGGAAACTGTGTTGAATCTTTTGAGAGACGGCACTCTCCACTCTCCTAAGGGATTTTCCAAGTAATTTTGACTACATGAAAATTTCCCTAACTTGAGAAATGAATCCCCAAGTAATCTCCCATGCTTGGTCACCTTGAGAGCCATGACATAATCTCAGCAAAACCTCATCTGTCCCCTTAACTTAATATTGTTTAGAACAAAGAACCATAAGGTGAAGATCAAGCCAGCTTCATAGACAAATAGTTATTACACTATCTATGTACATCACATTATTGCAAAATTATTGGTGTATACTATGATGTCCTTGATTCATTTTTCTTTGTTCAAGACAGTGAGAAAGTCAGGAAGGTGGCCTTTAACTGATGTTCAGAACACTCTGAGAGAGTGGAAGGGTATAATACCATGGACTACTTGCTTACAAATTTCATGAAATATGTTTTTATCATTAAACATGTTATTCCTTTGCTTTTCATAAGACTTGGCAATGGTGCCAGGCATGCTTTGTCAGTACTTCCATAAGGAAAGAATCCATTATCCAAAACTGTGGTTGGAATACTAGATAATGTGTATGCTTTATCTTTTGCCTCCCTAGGAGAGTGCAGTGAATTGAAATCCACTCTACAACTATCTTTCCGAAGGACTTTTCCAATTAGTGGAATGTAGTTTATAACAATTTATCGGTTCCCCCAGGATCGATGGTTAGCCTATTTTTTTATTGAAGCAGGAAACAACTGGGACAAGATGAGCTCATGAAGTATAGAAGCTATCTCTAGAGGGAAAGATTAGGAGAGAACAACAGTCTTCTAAGGACTTACAATCTAATAGGGTATTATCATGCATTATTCCACATAGTTATTTTATGACTTAGCCATGTATCCAAGCAGGAACGACAAGCTATTATTAGAAAAGCAAGCTAAATACTTCGGAATGGATATCCTCATATCCCATGCATTCACCTCCCATTAAGAGAAATGAACTTCCTTCTTAAGTGGATGTCCTTAAGTACCACTGGTTACTTATCCATTCTTGCTTAATTCCTTTGTCCTACCTTTAGGATATTTCATAGATAAAATGGAAGTGTTTAAGAGATGGAACTCGTTTTCTTTAAATTGAGTCATGTTTACTAAATATTAACATACAAGAATTAGTTTTGATGCCCAGGTATGCCCCAGTTAGCTGAATTACTTTGGCCAATGCTCTTAATCTCACTAGCCTCTTTCCCCCTATTTATAAAGTGTACGAATTGAACTCCCTCATCTTCCTCATCCCTTTCAATTCTGAAATTCCGAGTCTATATATTTGATAAAATACCTTGCTGTGGTTATACATCTCTGCGTCATCAGAGGAGAGCCATTTCTCAAAAAAAAGGCAAGCTTGAGATCCTTGTGGAGTGGTTGTCTAGTTTTCATCTGGCTCAAGATTAGATTCTGATTGAATGCTATTTTCAAGTCTCATCCAGTGTCTGGAAATAGTTGTTTCTTCCATTATTGGACTACTTCTAGAAGTCTTGCCACTCAACTACTGGTACTGAATTACAGTCCTGTGCTTCTAAGACATTATTAGGCTTTCTTACTTTATATCTATTTTTAAAAATAATTTTTTACCTTTTCCACTGTTAATATCTTCACCATTACAAAAGCTTCTAGTACATACATTTGACTTTGTAATGGAATATAATGACATATAATGAAATGAGTCCCAATATCGCCTAATACCTACCTAGAGAATGAAGTTTCATCTCCATATCTTGAAATCCATTAGGGTGTAATTATGTCTTACTAAAAGAGAACAGCAATTGTGAAAGATCTCTTATCAGGGATGTCTTGGGTTCAATCTTCAGTAAGTACCGAACATTAATAGCTAAGAGTGAAGTGTTCACCAGTGTACCTTAGAGAAAGAGTGAACCTATAGCCCAATCCAATGAAGAAGAGAATGATTTACTTTGGAATAAGAAAACTAAAATAAGGTAAATGAAACTAGCTAGAAGGAAGTGCTGTCAGGGGTTTTGCATGAAGATAGTTGTTCAGGATAAGTGAATAAATGTAGATTAAAACAACAATTTCAGTATCAGGATGAAAAGGCCTCATTCTCTTTCCTACAAACATAAGATCCTATTGAACTGACCTCTAGTCTGGACCTCAGAAAGAAGCAAATTGTCTTGGGTCTGGGTCAAAGAGAACTTTATTACTAAAAGTTGTGGAGGGACCTTAAAACAGTGCATTATCAACTCTTTCATGGTCCTATGATACCCAATCCAAAAATTTAATTTTAGCCAGATCATGCTACTTATGTCTTACTAATATTTCTCTATTTCACTGATGACTGTGTTCTCTATCTACCGAGTGCACACCCTTCTGAATGAGCATTTCTAATCCCACTTTGAGAGTATTCCTATTTTGCACCATATTGTTAAAACACCATTTTTTTGTAATTCTTTTTTTAATTTAAATTTTTTAAAATTTCACTTTGGTTCCTAATTTATTTTTTTATTTAGAACAAAATTCTTTACAATATAAAGTGCTTTGTTGTTGTTATTGTTGTTGTATTACTAGAGAAAACAGACTCTTTTTTTTGGTGTTCAATGATTTATCAGTTAAGTGTAACAGCCAGTGCTCCCATGCCCTCCTCAGTACCCATTCTGAATCCCTCCTCCCTTCTGAATCCCTCAGATTGTTTCCCTCCTCCTTTCTGAATCCCTCAAATTGTTTCCCAGGGCCCATAATCTCTTTCAATTCTTATTCCTTTTTTTCATCATCTTTTTATTCATTTAATATTCCCATGTTCCTTTCCCCGTTTCTTCTATCCCTGTGTTATTAGCCGAAGAAATTCTATGTTCCAGTTTCTTCAATTAAAGAAATTCCATACCAATGACTATGAAAATATATTTCCTAAAAGAAAATGATAGAATAATGATAATAATAACTAATATGTATTGGATTTTTACTGTGCTCCATTTAGAGTGCTACTTTCTTTACATAGATTATCTCATTTACAGACTGGTTTTTTAACGGTATCAATATTGATCACAAATACTAATCTACCAAGTATTGAAATTGATAACCTTCCAGATCCTACTCATTTTAGGCAAAGGAACTCAGTAAGCACCAAGCTAAAATTGATGATGACCTTATTAAGGCACTATGGTCAACTGTGTGATTAAAATACACAGATTAATTTCAAACTTTCCACCCAGCAAATCTTACATTAGACATGTACAAATGTACTATATTTATGTGGAAATATAAATTGGAGAAAGAGTCCACTTCCTAGTCTACCTTTCTTTCAGACAAATTCAATCCTATAATTTCAGACCATTTTAGTTATTTGACTCATTACCATTCGCATCTATTTTTAAGCTGTGGAATTTCATTTCTCTGGTCTTCTGCCCTATGTTAACCTTTCCATCTATTTCCTCTCCTCTCCTCTCTCCTGTTTATTTTCATTCAAGTCATAGAATCAGCGTTTCTGACCAGCTTTTTCAGTTAGCTTATGATTTTGATATTCTGGGTTTATTTTCTATACATTTCTTAACTCTCTTTGTTCTGATTTCACTTTTTTTTTTGTTTTATGTGGTAAAATATTAGCAGAGGCATTGGTGTATATTTTTAATGATAATAAACCTTATAATTTGTCATCCATTTTCATGATCATGCATGTTAGAGACAGATTTCATGTAGAGGCTAGTGAATTGAAATGAATTAATTCTTACGAGGCTTCGTATCTTGTGGCTAAAGTACTGTGTTGCAGTAGAAGGGCAGACAAAGTCAGAGCACACTGAAAATCAGCAGTGAAATATGCAAAACTAGCAGAAGTTTCTGAGTTCACCAGAAGTAAGATCAGACTAGAGGTTATGGAAATAATAATGCATCAGTGTGGCAAGGATCACACTGAGAGTTAGAAGGTCATAATCTTCACATCAGACACTAGGCTAAAACAGGCTTCTCTCCAAAGCTACCTCATGCTGTAAGAATATCAGTGGATCTAGGAGCCTTCCAGGCCCCCGGAACACCTTGTTTGAGGGAGTTCAGGTTGCTCCCCCTGGGGCTTCTCACAGTCTATATATATAGACACATGGGTTCTTCAGGTCAAACTGTGAAAAGTAGTACTAGAAGAGATCACAATCATGTACAGTAATAAGATTTGACTTTGAAATAATATATGTGGAACAATTGACTCTAATACCTAAAATGCATATATATATATATATATATATATATATATATATTATATATGCTTTATAAATATTGTCTTTACTTGGCAATAACTTCTAGAATTGTGTTCAACTTAATATCATCATTAAAATGTGTTTTTATCCATTACTAACAGAATTTCTTAAAGTCACAAAGAATTATCCCATGAGTAAATAATGCTGATAATATGAAGTGTTATCCATAATTTAAAACGTGATATCTACATACTTACACACATACCCGTGCACTCACACAGCACAATTTTTAAAATGCCTCATTTCTTGCTGATTCAGTGGATCAAATTGACCAGATAAATTTGATGTAAACAAATTCCTTCAGCAGTGACACAGAAATTCTATCTAGTGTGGTTTTTAAGTGCTCTTACAACTAATTTCCATTCTATATATTTCTTATTTTTTGAGCTTTTTACAAAACAGGCATGATTTTTACTTTGGATTCTTGTATATATATTCGCCAGCCCTCTACCCATGTTAGATTTGCGTTATGTAAGAAAAAAACTTAAGAGTGTCTAAAATTCAGTCTTTCCTAAAGTCAGAAGTTTAGTATATTTTTTTTCTTCTGGAATGTGTTGGTTGATAAGTTTAGTCAGAAGTTTAGTATGTAGTATGTTTTTTTTCTTCCGGGATGTGTTGATCATCTCATAAAAACTCATAGTTTTTAGTGGTTTTGCCATTATTGAGTGTATTCTGGACTTTTTTTAACAGGATATAGCAAATAGTTGATAAACATGGGATCAAAAGAAAACCTGTATTATGTCTTTATAGTGGAGTGAGCGGTGATACTGTGCCTTATTTTTTAAAACTCTAGCAAATATACAATAATTACATAGCAATGGCTATTATTTAATATGGAGAAAACTTTGCTAAGTGTGGTTATTAAAAAAAAGTCTTCAAATTAAAATTTGACATGCATACTAATGTACATAAGTTTCTGACCTATTTTTGAGCTTTAGTCTGAGTAGAAAGCCACTCATTTGAGACCTTTGTCATCAAGAACATTATCGGATAGGAAGATGCACTGTGACCGGCAATAGCTGGCATGTTACTATTACTAACATTCCTGCTACTCTTAATTTGGTGATGTTTCTTTTATGATACATTTATTTAATAGTTCCTGAAACGTGTTAATTTATTAATTGTTCCCATCTAATTTTTTTTAGAGTCATGGTTAAGAATATTAGCCAAAATGAGTATCAAAATGTGATTCACTTGGTTTTTTTAATGCAAACGTGTAATGTAAAACCAAGAAACTGTTCTCGTTGCACATTGGCCCTTTTGCTTGGATGGACCTTATATGGAGGAAAATGCTCTCCTCATTTATTGTGAATTAAAATAAAATTTTACAAAGCCTAACATCCAGTAATTAGTAATCTTTAAGTGCCAGGTGCTGTGCTAAGTAAGCACCTTATTTAATCCTGTCACTTTATTTAAAACCTTCTAGTGGCTTCTTTCAGACACTAAAACCCAGACCCTTACCACACTCTGCGTGGCGTGCATGGTCTCCAGCCTTGTGACCGCTCTGTCCTTCTGGGACCACATTTGATGAAATGGCTACCCACTATCACATCTGCTTAGTTTACTGTGTGACATTATCTTGTTTACATATTCAGTGTTTTGTTTTTCCATATCTCTCCTATCTCATTTCTCCTACCATAAAAATAAGAGCCTTGAATATATTGTTTTTCACTCTATCCCCAATGTATACAATAATGTCTGAATATAGAAATTGCTCAAGAAATATGAACTGAATGAATGGATGATTACCATTTCTCAAAATAACCTTATAAGACAGATATGATTTTTTTATACACACGAGAAATGTTTCCTAAAACTGTCTAAGCTAAATAAATGAGTCTCTGGAGTTTAGAATTCATTCGGCATGAATGAATGGTATACTTTCAACGATTCTCTTTTGATCAGTGTATATATTTACATAATCATTGGCTAATCATTTTGAAAGTAGTACAGACTAAGCGTATTTACTAAATCTCATGCATTACATGTAGGAAAACTCATCCTTTTTTTTTTTTTTTAAGATTTTATTTATTTATTTGACAGAGAAACACAGCTAGAGAGGGAAAACAAGCAGAGGGAGTGAGAGGAGAAACAGGCTTCCCGCCAAGCAGGAAGCCCGATGCGGGGCTCGATGCCAGGACTCTGGGATCATGACCTGAGCCGAAGGCAGCCACCCAGGTGTTCAGGAAAACTCATTCTTAAAAATAATTTTTTGGGGGGACACCTGGGTGGCTCAGTTGGTTAAGCATCTGCCTTCAGCTCAGGTCATGATCTCAGGGTCCTGGAATAGAAACCCAAGTGGGGCTCCTTACTCAGGAGGGAGCCTACTTATCCCTCTGCCTGCCACTGCCCCCTTCTTGCACTCTCTCTCTGAAAAATAAATAAGTAAAATCCCTAAAAATATATTTTTTATTAAATTAAAAGTACTCAGTTATCCTTTCTAGATTTAAATGCATAGACAAAAATTAAGATAAACCTGTGTTGTTGTTGTTGTTGTTGTTGTTGTTGTTATTTTCTCCTCATCTCTTCAAAACTCCCTGAATATTTTATTTTATTTAAAGATTTATTTATTTATTTGAGAGAGAGTGTACCCACAAGCAGGAGAAGCAGAGGGAGAGATTCTCAAGCAGACTCTACGTCCACACTGAGTGCCCAGCACTGACTGTGGAGTCAGAGGTGGGACTTGATCTCACGATTCTGAGATCATGATCCTGAGATGACGACTCTGGGATCACAAACTGAGCCAAAACTGAGAGTCAGACACTTTATGTACTGTGCCACACAGGAGCCCCAGCGCACTTGTAATTACTATGAAAAGAGCACCACACTGCAATTTGATTTAGGAAATTGGACAGAGATCCCTTTGTAAAATGACAAAAAGCAACATGATTAAATATAAAATGTTTATCATTCCATTTATTTCTGTACTATCATTGTTAAAAATCAAGCTTAATACTAAACAGATAAATTTCCTTTGTGTTTTATTGCCAAAGTATTAAATATGATTTGTTATCCTTTCTAAATTTTATCTCTGGTGAGTCAAAATCTATATCTTGTTAGTTAGGTTACCTATTATTATATATTACTACATGAAGCTACTTTGTTTTTCTCATAAGAATTATAGCTAAAAGAGAGAAATTTCCTTAAAACTATCCCATCTGTTGTTATTTATTAGCATACTTCACTTTTTAATTTCAAATATAAATCTGTTCATCTTGCACACAAGCACTAGTTATTTATTTTCAAATAAACTCTCAGAATTGAGATATAATGTTGTATAAATACTTGGAATATAAGTGTGAATTGGAAAGAACTTACCATATACAGAAATAGAAGGAATGAGTAAGTACGAGTTGCTATTCATGGCTCTGTGGTAAAAGATCAGCAAGTTCAACAAGATAAAAATTTGGATGGCTCATTTAAATTTTTACCTTCTTTCTACTTGGGGATGGCAAAGGAATAAGGAAGAGGATTTATAAGAGCCCTGTGATGTGTCCTTGGCAAAAATAGGGAGATACTCAGAGGCTTTCCCCTGAAGTTGGGGTGAAGATTGCCATCAGGTTTCTATTCAGAAGGTGGGAATGGGCAAGGCTTAGAACCCAAACAAGGTGATTCCTGTACATATCTGAAAGACATTACAGAAGCTAAACATGGTCATGTCTAGAAAGTTCGAATTATGGACTGTCTCCATTTTTGACAAGTAGGGAAGCTAGTTGTTCAGAGCCAGCATGGGACAAACCATTTGGTTAATCAACTTTTCTGGATGTTTCAGCAATGCAGATCATTCATAGAGAGTAGCAACAACTTTCTTTGGTGAGCTGTGGCTTGTATCTAGTATGGCTGCAAGAAAGCACATAACTCGTCCGTTTGATGAGTCAAGAACAGACCACAGACTGCTGGAAATGATAGTTGTGTTGTTGCTGTTGTGATGCACTGGAGATTAAATATATTTGTGAATATGAAAATATTCTGTAAACCATAAAGCACCGTACAAGCAAAAACATAGTTTTGGTGTGTTTTTGTTTTTGTTTTAGTATTGAGTTATAATCATTTAAGATTTAGTAGTTTGAAATCCGCCTTTCATGTTTTCATATTTAAGATGTGTATTTCGTCCGTCTGTGTTTTCAGATAATCACAAAGACTGTTCTGGTGTGTCCTTACACCTCACATGCCTGCCGTAAGTATTTCCAGTTACCCCAGCTAAGTGACAGCTTTAAGATCTTTGAGAACTTATAAGTGGGAAATCCACGACATTGTTTATTGTTAGGTAACAAATTGCCCTAAATTTAGTGGCTTAAAACAACAAATATTCTGGGCACAAGTTTAGCTGGGGACTGCTGCTGGTCTCACACAAAGGCTGCAATCAGAGGCTCAGCCAGGGTTTCGGAAACATCTGGGGACTCCACTGGGGTGGGACCGCCTCCAAGGTCACTCACGTGGCTATGGACAGGATTCAGTTCCTTGCTGGCTGTTGGCTGGAGGACTGCCTCCTTTCTTGCCTTGTGGACTCTAAATAGAGCAACTTACAATATGGCAGTTGGCTTCCATCACATCAGCAAGAGAAAGCCAGAGAGGGCACGCAAGATGGAAACCACAGCCTTGCAGCCTGATGTCAGAAGTTAGTGAATAATGGAATTCTGATAGGTGAAGAAAAGAGTTGCCACAAATCTTCATACTCTGACTCCTATGGGGGAAAAAGAGTGAAATTCCTTTTGCTTATTCTTTTTGTTAGAAATAACCAGTCCCTAGGTCCATTTACTATGCCCAGCCCCTTGCCTAAGGGAAGAGAATTAGACAGGGGCGTGAATGTCAGAGCCAGGAGTTATTGAGAACTGTATTAGCCAGAATTCTCCAGAGAAACTGAACCAGAAGAATGTACCCACACGTACAAGTACCTGCACACGCACACATGCACACGCGCACGCACACACACACACACACACACACAGAGAAAGATTTACTTCATTGGCTTACACGGTTGTGGAGGCTGCCAAGTCTGTGATGTGCAAGGCAGCCTGGAAATTCTGGCAGGAGTCAGTGTGGAGTGGAGTCCAGTGCAGTCTGGAGGCGGAATTCCTTCCTTTTCCTGGGACCTCAGGCCTTTCTCTTAAGAGCCCCACCCACACTGTGGATAGTAATCTGCTTTAGTCCAAGTCAATACTTTAAATGTTGGTCACACCGAAAAGAATACCTTCACAGCAACACCTAGACCAACATTTGACCAGACAACTGGGCTCTCTCCCCAAGCCAAGTTGACAAGGACCATTAACCATCACAGGGGCCATTTAGAGACCGCCTGCCACGTGCACCGTGACATAAACAATATTTTTAGCTATTTGTCCAAGAAAATAAGTTCTTTTAAGAAAATAAGTTATTTTCAGAAAAGAACATACATTCTACCTCTTTTTCCATATTGTTTTCATTTTCATATGAATCATATTTTATAGATCACTGTATTGAAGTATATCTTATTTTTCTAAGACCATAGTTGTGATGTTTTAAATAGTTGATATAAAATGTTACTGTTTCCTGCAGACAGCCTTTAATTGCTGGCATGTACCTTATGATGTCTGTTGACACTGTTATTCCACCGGGAGAGAAAGGTAATTATTTGTTAGTATTTATCATTATCTCTTTACTTAATCTATATGAATGGATTTACAGTAATTTTTCTAATAAAAATTTGAAGTGATCTATATCCCTGAAAACTAAACCAATTCTTTATTCTTAGAATTTAAATAGATTTCTCTATTATTCCAAGCCAGTAGTTTATTATCATCCATTCTTTTATTGAAGTGCTAAGAATTGAGGCCCATGGGTAGGTAGTAGGTTATGAAAATGAAAAAATAAATCTTGAGTATTTTACAAATCAGTCATCCATCCTTTAGATGACAGAGACAAATCTCATAACATACTGTGACATACACTACTGCAGAGAACATCAGGTTCAAAATCAGGAGGCTAGCAAATCCAAGAGCAACTCAGTCTTTATAAACATAGATATGCTGGCCTTAATTCCCTCTTTGTAAAATGCAGATAATAGCTGATTCTCCTAAGCTTATAAAAAGCTATTAGAATAAGTGTAACATTGTGTAGTAGGTATCTGATCGTCTGATGAAAATGCTATCTTAACTATTACTCTTGTTTTTACTGGGAATCTTGTAAAGTTATTGACAAGTACGGTTTCATTGTTACTGTTCACTTATTATCAAAGACATATTTATTGAATAGCTATGGTGTTTTCGACTGAAAGAGGAGTAAATGAAGTGGTTCCTTCTCAACAGGAATTGTCAATGTAGTTAGGTGTTTGTAGCTAGTTGTTAAGCTTTTCAGTGCATAAATTTGCATGATAAAAGTAGCAAATGAAGCCTGTGTTTTCACTGACAGGGTATCTTATTTTGGCGCTAGTCATGTTGTTTATCAAAGAAATTAAATGTGAAGGTCAGAGGTTATGAAATCATGGTAGTGAACTGAGTGGCACATAATTGGGCTTAGCGCCTGCTGAATTCACCTCAGTGCATGTTTACTTTTTAAGAAAACCCCCCTGCCTAGCTTCTTATGAATAACCTATACATATTTTTAGACAAGAATAGGGTGCCTCAGTGGGCTAAAGCCTCTGTCTTCAGCTCAGGTCATGATCTCAGGGTCCTGGGATCCAGGCCCACATCGGGCTCTCTGCTCAGCAGGGAGCCTGCTTCCCCCTCCTCTCTGTCTCTCTCTCTCTCTGTCTCTCTCTCTATGCCTGCCTCTCTGCCTGCTTGTGATCTCTCTCTCTGTCAAATAAATAAATAAAATATTTTTAAAAAAAAGATTGAAAAAAAGAATAATGTTTGTCAGTTGGATAGTGACTCTTTTTTCTGTGTTTTCATTTCTAACAGAGGTGAATTCTGACATTTCATGCCATTACAACAAGTATCCAATGCATGTCTTTGCGTATAGAGTTCACACTCACCATTTAGGTAAGAATTTTAAACTACTGTTAAGCTGTAAATATTCACCTTGGTGCTTGCTAATGCTATAAATGTAAAATGTAAATTTTATTTGACCTTAAATCTGTTTCAATGAAAGATTTTTGCATAATACCTTGAAATTATGTTTTTTCATCATACTGTTTTCATTAAAATACTGAGCATTTTGGGTTCTGACAATATTCAAATTTTATTTTGAAAAAGGAAAGCAAATAATGCCTTTTATTTTTCTAATACTTTTTGACATTATATGATTATAATTCTTGTTCATTACAGGTAAGGTAGTCAGTGGATACAGAGTAAGAAATGGACAATGGACACTGATTGGACGCCAGAGCCCCCAGCTGCCACAGGTTTGATTTTTTTATTATTAACATATAATGTTTTATTTGTTTCAGGAGTACAGGGCTGTGAATCATCAGTCTTATACAATTCACAGCACTCACCATAGCACATACCCTCCCCAATGTCCATAATCCATCCACCCTATCCTTCCCATCCCCTCCCCTCCAGCAATTAAACTGGTTTAATTTTGAGACAAAAAATATTAATCAACAGATAGTCATCTTAGCAACCCTCATAGAATCCTTGTGAATTTCTCTAGAATTATTTAAGCAGTGTATAACCTCCTTTTTTACAACTTCCAACTTGATGGTTTCTCTTAACATTTGTAAACATGCTGGTGAACTGTGTCTGTATGTTTGTGTCTTCGTTGTTTCTACCCAGGGTGTGCCAGGCCTCACGTTATTAAAGCACGTACTTCTGGGTTTTATTGGCAATTTTAATGAATCATTGTGTTTATCTTCTTGGTAGGCTTTCTACCCTGTGGAGCACCCAGTAGATGTGAGTTTTGGTGACATATTGGCAGCAAGATGCGTATTCACTGGTGAAGGAAGGACAGAAACCACACACATTGGGTATGGTTTTGCAAATTCCAATATTTAAAAATATTTTGAGGGGGCAAGGCATGATTATAGGTGATAGTTATCTTTGTGAATGAATTGCACATTTTTTTTTACTGGCATGAACAATTATAACACGTTTTACTGTCAAGAACAATTATAACAAAATGTATATCGCATTTTCTCATTTTTGATCCAAGTGATTAGGATAAACTCCAGAACATGTGATTGTATTTTTATGTTTCCTTTTCTCCTATTTATTCAAAACCTTCAGTATCACACCTCTATATATCATAGATGCCACAAGAGTGTATATTAATTCCTTAGGCTCATTTAATAAAGAAAAATATAATTGACATGAAACTTTTTTTCTCAAGTGTCCTTTGACCTTATGTTCAAATTTAGGCAAATATATAGCTTCCACACTTGGTGATGTCTATTAATTACTCAGAACTGTGATTTTTTTTTTTCTGCCTCTTAAAACTTCTGTGTATTCATTGTTTTCCAGTTGTTTAGGCTACCAAGTGGGAATGATAATATTCAGCATTTTTCTGGAAGAGAACCTATTGGACTTTAAGTAATTTTCAAAATATTGAGCCTCCTTGAAATAAGTGTTTTTTATAACCCTAAGTAAAATTTTCAAAGCACTGTGAAATATTTCAAAAACAGTTTGCCTAAATTAAAAATGAAAGATAAAGTCTCCTATCTTTTGGGGGAGGGGGTCAGAAAATAACCAAGGAGCCTTCTTTCCAATGTTAAATTAGGTCATAAAATATTTACTGATGCCATCTGGAAGCTGGAGTTTTAAACCACTTATCTTTGATCAAAGAGAAGTTACAGAAAATAGGTGTCTGAAAATAGGCATTAGATGTACTAAAGATTATTCTTACGATGACAACACTAGCTCTTGTCAGGGGAAAGAAAAGATGCTGAAGCAGGTAAAAGAAAAAAGGCAATTGAGACAGTGGAATAGGATTTTTTATGTCACTCTAAAGGGTTGTTGTATTAATAAATGTTAATGTTAAGGCTAAAGGACAATAAGAAAAAAATTATCAAGTTATGTTAAACAAGAAACCTCCAAGAGTTTTGCTTCTGAATAAATTTTGTACATTTGGGAGAGACGAGGAAAACAATAAAATTACGGCATTGCATGAATGGTAACTGCAAAAAAAAAAGCTTGACAAAGTAGACAAAATTAGATTTGAAGGAGTCATTCACTTCTTACTAGCCTTTATTATCATTATTATTAGTAGTAGTAGTAATAGTAGTGGTAGTGGTAGTAGTAGTAGTAGTATTTTTAAGTGATCTCCGCACCCAATATGGGTCTCAAACCCACAACCCCAAGATCAAGAGTTCCATGCTCGGGGCGCCTGGGTGGCTCAGTGAGTTAAAGCCTCTGCCTTCGGCTCAGGTCATGGTCTCAGAGTCCTGGGATTGAACCTCATATCAGGCTCTCTGCTCAGCAGGGAGCCTGCTTCCCTCTCTTTCTCTGCCTGCCTCTCTGCCCACCTGTGATCTCTCTTCTCTCTCTCTGTCAAATAAATAAATAAAATCTTAAAAAAAAAAAAAAAAAGTTCCATGCTCCACTGACTGAACCAGCCAGGTGCCCCCTTACCAGCCTTTAAATATATGAGTCACAGGGTATGGATCAGCTGTTCTCGATTCTATGTTAGTGTAGATCCTCTACAACTTTACTTAAGTGCCATTGGTTATTTTAATAGCCTTTGAAATAGGTTAACTAAGTAGGAAAAGTATCCCTTTCAACACATTCTGTGCACTGGTGTACAAGTTTAAGTGCGGAATAAGTAGAATTTTTTGCTTAAACAATTTGGAAGGGTTTATAACTTTGGCCAAATTGTATCCCTTGAGTATACTCCATGAGACAGTATCAAACATAGAAATTAGTGACTTGTTGCAATGCAGGATGAAAGCCCGAAGTAATCTGAGGAAGCCTCTTTTAGTTTCAAGAGTCCCGAATAAATCAGTCTTTTAAGAAATTTGCATCTTGCTTTAAAATAATGCCTTCAAATGATGTACCAGTCTACTGTTTTGTAAATTTCATGTGGGCTAAAAGGAATGCCATTTTGAAATACAAATGAAATAGAAAGAAATTACAGGAAGTTAAGTTATTGGCTGAGTCCATATTCTGAATATTTAATTTATGCTAGGGTAGCATTTTTCCCCCAGTAGAATGATAAACAAATAAGACAGGTTTGAATAAAATTTAAATATGAATAAAAATTCTCATACTAATGCACATATTCCTGTATCACTTAATATGCATTTTAGTTTTAGGAAGGTAATAGCATCAATATATCTGTTTTATAAAATACAGGATACCACTTCCACAGGGAACTATAAAATTACGCGGGAGAATGTAACCAGTAAAAGAAAAGAAAACTAGTGTTTTGTTTTTTTTTTTTTAAAGATTTTTTTTTTTTTTTTTTTTTTT